>SNQJ01S0063472.1:19540-46881 GCA_010110895.2 Picea sitchensis
TCAAGAATCTCCCATTCTTCATCCTTCATGGCCGCCGACTTCTTTGCTACTCCGCTCAATGGTAGGAATAGATCCTTCTGATATAAATAGTCTTCCATCTGCATCTTCCATAACTGGTAGTTTTGGCCATTAAATTTCTCGACACTAAACTTTCCATCTTCCGACATTGCTCCCACTCGAACCAGGAACCCTCTTTTCCTGCGAGTTACCTTACGCTCTGATACCAGTTGTTAGAAAAACAGGACCATGGAGCAATAAAATAAAACAAATGAAGAAACAAAACACAGAAGACACACAATACAAGAGAGACACAGATTTGTGTGGTTCATCCAGTGTGGGCTACGTCCACCAGAGAAATTGCCAGGTCCTTCCTTTATTATTATCCAGCAAATGAAGGGATACAACCTACAGCAAAACTCGTTGTAACTTCCTCTTCTTTCTTTCACAGTCTCCTCTCTCAGAATACAATATTCACCATCATCCATAGCTGCAATACATTTCCCTCATAAAATAGGGTTGCCTTCTAGGGCAAAAAACCCTAACATAATCTCTACCATTAGATTTGCGACCTTATAATGAACAGTCCAGATTTACAATGAAATTACAATATACTTTTACAAGGCAATTTTTGCTTCGGGGGCTTCGCCCCCGAATCCCCATTGGGGGACACTGCCCCCAAACCCCCATTGGGGGGCCGCTTTCCCCCAGACCCCCCAGCCAGGGGGATAGCCCCCCCGGACCCCACAGAGGGGGTACCCCCCCTCTGCACTCCCCCGCGTGGAAGAGTGTACATACTTATGGGGTGTAAATACTTCATGGGGTGTAAACACGGCTGAAAGCAAGGACCTCTGAATCAGGAAGATAATCAGGCTCCACAACCAACATATAGTTGTTGCAATGCATAGTTAATCAATTGCATTTATGTTTTTAATTAGAATGGTCCATTGTGTAAGCTTGAATGTCATGTTGTGTATGTTAATTTATGCATTTAGAATTGGTATCAGAAAAATTTGTTTGGGTCATTTTAGCAAGTGACGTGACTGAGTTGGGGGGCTGGGTACATTACATATAGGGTTGTCTTAAAATAACTTCACAAAATTAAAGTGGGCAACATCATAGAGTACATAATATTTGAAGGGCTTGAAGGTCTTGTCTATGTCTAAACCAATCGATGGTTAATGGTTGGGGGTGTGGTGTTGTCGAAAACTTCAATCTCTTAATGACCTCCATCAAGATCAAGTTATTTTGGATACCATTATCAACAATCAAATGTATTGGATTCCCCTTCACCCACAACTATGAATGGAGGAGGCACTCCCCCTCCTCAACCTCCTATGAATCTTTTGGTTGGATATTTGTAGTTGCAATGGTAGTAGTGGGTTTTGCATCAATGATCTTCTTTACCTTATCCTTCTCTGAATCAGAGTCTGAGCCAGAGTCTGATTCTTTTTATTTCATCTCGACCAATATGATTGTTTCGAATGACATTCATCAGTGTTTTTTCATGGGATTTTTGGAACTCACCTTGATCAAGGTGGATATTGGTGGCCACCCACCTATTCCAGCTGGCTCCTCTTGTGAGTTTTTATTTCAACACGTTCTTATGTACTTATTTGTAATTGTGGGTTCTACACTTATGGGGTTTTTTGAAGCCCTACACATCTTCCAGGTGGATATTGGTGGCCTCTCACCTAATCCAACTAGCTTATTTTGTATGTTTTCATGTCATCACATCTTGTTGTACTTCCAAGGCCATTTTGGAGCCCTAAACAATGTTTTTTTGGCTCGCCACAGTTAAACTGTAGAAAAAGTTAGAGTTCGGTGGAGTAATGTGTAGTTCTCTAAAATACCTTTCCAACGCGCTATCACGCACCTAAAACGGAGGTCATATGCAAAAGTTACGACCCCGGGAAGTTGAGGTACCAACTTACCCATAAGGGCCCACGTGACTTTTAGTGTTTCACCTCCTAGGGTTAGGTTTTTGGATGTCTAGGGTTTTTTCATTCATGAGTAATATCAAAAAGGCCTCTGGAGCCTCATTATAATCATTCTGCTCAGATGAATGCACGTAGCAGCCACATCTCTTCTCAGAGATAGCTACCACCATTCGAGCAAGTGTTTCAGTTCTGCAGTTTTATAGTTTCAGCCTATTTTATTTATTCAATAGAAGATATTTTTCATTGGATATATGTGTTGTTATTCATATCTTTGTGTTTATTGTATTCAGTGTGTTAATCAGTTTGTTCCGCTCCTAAATCCAGATCAACACCACTTTCCAGTGTCATTCTTTGACTTCCCATTACCCTTTTTTGCATGCAAATACGATTGGTTGTCTTGAGGTTGGCTCTCCTTTCTCTATCCTTTGTTCTATGAGTTAGGACCACTTTACCATGCTTCTGTTGTGGTATATTTGTAGACCAATCTCCTGCTTATTCCTCTGCTTAAGTTTATGCTTGATTTTGACAACATATTGATATGTGGATCCCAATGTCCAAGAAATCCATCTTCTTTTGGATGCACCTGTGTAGGCCACTATGGTACTTCAAAACCAAGTGCCACTCGGAGTCCATGTTGCCTATCTTTCAGTGCAAGGTATGGAAGATATTGGTGTACTCCAGCAACGTTTGGTCTCTCTCCTGACATGGAGTTGTGCATCTCATGTACTGGTCATCATAGTTTCCAACATGGTAGAACTCCTCCTTGAGGGCATCAACAAAGGTTGCCCAAGTGGGTTCTATCCTAAATGTTATAGACTCGTCTCCATTATGTCTCTCCCAGTAAATTTCCCGTCAATATTTGACATGGGGAAGGGCTTTAAGGAGCATGGAGGTGATCTTTTCGATGTCGAAAAAAATTTGAATAGAGTTAATAACCCTCTCATGGATTTAACCATTTCTCCAAAGCATCTGCATATATATAGCATTTAAATAAAAGGAATATCAAATTTAACTTGTACCTTGAAGGGTGTCACACCTCCAAAATGATTGTTTGTTTAAGGTGCCTCGACCGTCGTTAGCAGTGATTGAAGGATCTGGGTGAAATTTTCCATCATCTCATTCCTATGTCATACAAGGACTTCTTCGAGCAACAACTTGAAAGGATCTCTTGCTTGTCGCTTGGGCTGGCAAGAGTGGTCTTCCCCAAATGAAATTAGCTTGAGACCCGACTATCTATACCCTGACCTCATCAGGGACATGCACTAAGAAACAACAAAGAGCAAATTGATATGATACCGTTGATCTAGATTGTATAGAGAATGAATTGAAAGGTAGGAATATGAATGGAAACACACACAAAAATATTGCAGAGAGCATAGTAATACAATGAAACTCAAATTCTATTAATTAATGAAATAGAAAAAGAGTGTAAAATGCAAAGCATTACAAACTAGCTAAAATGGTGGTAACTTATCTCTAAAGAGAGAGATGTTGGCCACGTTCATTCGTAAGAAAAAATTACAAGAGCCTAAAATGGCCTTTTAACATAAAGTACTAAAACTTAAGAAACAAAATCCCTAAAGATCCAAAACCCTAACTCTAGGATACGAAGTGCCAAAAGGATTGTGGGCCTCGAGGTGGCTAGTTGATACGTCAACTCCTTAGGGGTACAACTTTTGCATATAATCTATATTTGGGGTGCACAATAGCTCGTTGGAAAGATCTAACTAAAAAGTATAAATGTTGGTAGGGCTGGTCAAGCCATAACCACCATGTTCTCATGAATGGCCAAACAAACATCATTTAAAGTCTCAAAACGATCCCAAAAGTTTCGGACCTGAAAAATTGTAGATAAAAAAATTGCCAAGATAGATAGTGGTGTTGATTCAATGGAAAAGGTGGATGGCCATCAATGTCTACCTAGATCACTAGACTTTGTCCTAAGGTTTCATTTTTTCTTAGCTTCAAGTAGATATGGGTTCAACCTTAAGACAAAGAATAGCTTAGGTTTCCATTAAAAGTTTTGANTTTCGGACCTGAAAAATTGTAGATAAAAAAATTGCCAAGATAGATAGTGGTGTTGATTCAATGGAAAAGGTGGATGGCCATCAATGTCTACCTAGATCACTAGACTTTGTCCTAAAGTTTCATTTTTTCTTAGCTTCAAGTAGATATGGGTTCAACCTTAAGACAAAGAATAGCTTAGGTTTNCTTACGTACTAAGAAGTAAAGAGAGATTTAACTCACCAATACATTATCCTATCCTATTGAGTGTTTTAGACTTATTAGTAGCTAAAGGTAAGGGTTACATTTCGATCTAGAATCTAGACACCGGTTTAGGGTTATGAATATACATGTATGTTATTAGTCCCTGCCCTAGCTAGGGACTCTAGCATTGGCTTCGATCTATTTTGTAGACTAGTTGGTGGGTTTTGCATCCAAAAACACATTATATTTTAATATCCCTTGGGATTTATTTTTAAAATAAATTTATTTTTTATTTATTAAATTTTAATAATAACATTTTAATTTTATGATTAGTTCATAACCTTATGTGAAATTATTACCTTGGTATATGAAATTTATTTCTGTGAATTATCAGACTTTAAAAAAGAATTAAAAATAACAAATATGAATTGCACGCTGACGTTGCTCTGAACCTACCCCTCGCCTCCTTTCCACCTACAAATTCCTAAACATAGCTTTGATAGTTGATTAACGATCCTCATTAACCTCACATAGAAGAGAAGTCGTGGGATTAATAAATAAGTATTTCCTAGCGAGCGGTCGATATTGAAAATCCTCTAGTGGAACACGTGTCGAATATTTATATTGGATTTTGTTCAATGTCAATACTCTCGTGCCTGTCAATGTGTTTTCCTCCCTTTTAAAATGAAAAAAATAATCTCAACAAATTTGACCATTACTATTCTACTTAATCTTTCAGTAAATAACCAAAAACAAAGTATAAAAACTAAAAATCTAATAACAACATCACCATCTTTTACTCGTAAACAAACATATGTATCTTATGAAAGCTTCAATGAATTTGATCTTCGTGTTTTGGTCTCCTTTTTTTTAAATTAAATTAATGAAACATGTATATAGGTAACAGGTTTTAAATTGAATGAAACAATTATACTTTACACAATGTAAGTTAAATTTTAAGTTAAATAGTTTAAGGTTTGTTTGATATTCCTATAATACCAAAAAAAATTCTTTCATTCATCTAGGAGGTTAATCCTATAATTTTGGTATTATAAATCCTTCATGCAATTTGTTTTTATTGATCTGTTTTTTGTTTTATTATTGCAAAATTATAACTTTTCACAATACCCTATACATAGTAGTAAATTAGAAAAGGAACTCCATTTAAATATATATTCATTTTAAAAAAGGATTTGTTTTCCTAACTTGTCCTTGGTTCTGGTTAATCTTCTTCATTGTAGGCCCAACAATGGTTTTAAAGGTTGTATGAGTTCAAATAGCATGTTTGAGGGTGGTTAAATTATAATGTATTAACCTTCCATTTATCAAAGGAGGTCTTAACTACGTAAAAGGTTGATTCAAGTGTTAAAAAAATCCTTTTTAATTTGGTACAAAAGAACATGCTATATTATAATTTTTCAGTATGTAATAAGCTCTCTTTAAGTAATAGTTGGCAACTTTTTTTTAATAATTTAGAGTGTGTTATATGTAAAATAAGGGTTTTATGGTTATTATTATATTAGACTACAACACGAAGTAGAAAAGAAAAATATTGTATTAATTGAATAAATATTGTATTAATTGAATTTTAATGGTATTTATCATTTTAAATTAAAATAAGAAATAAAATGAAATATCATTGCAATAATTAAAATTTAATTTTAAATTACAGTATATTATCAATAATATAATATATTATTAATAATTAAAAATAATAATAAATAATAATGATATTTTTTTCCAATACCAATGATATTTTGTTTTTAAAAAATATTGTTAAATGTAAATTGTAGATTTTAAATCTGTATAGTATAGCAATGTACACAGATTATTTATAAAAGAAAAAGAAAACAATAGCACTCACACAATGTACTCATTTGAAAATCATTACCAGGAAAACCAACAAATATTTTAGAAATCATAACCAGAAAACCAACAAATATTTAAAGTTGCACTTCTAACTCTCATTGTATTAACTTCACCATTTACTATACAATATATATAATTCAATGGCATCCAAAGCCCTAATCCATCAACCTAGATTAGATTCCTTAACCTGAATTATATTGCAATAGTCAAAAAAATTGTTAGCCAAAAACCACTCAAAAACAACCAAAAAAAAAAACGGAGGCTCCAACCCCCGACACACCCAACCCAAAATACAACCCGTGAAACTAATTGTGCAAAGAATATAACACACACCCAACACCTTCAACCTCAAGTCTTCACAAGGAAGAGAGCTTGGATGTTGTTAGCTACAACAAGGATTGAAGGCCTCTTGGGGTAAGTCCTCTTAGTTACCTTCCTCTCATAAAATAAAATGTTAGTTACCTTCCTCTCATAAAAACAAAAGGTTTGGAGTCCATCCCTAAGTTTCTACCCATCCTTTCAAGCAATAAAAATCTTGTGTCCCCAACCCTAGTCTCTCTACCAATGATAGATAAAGCTCGAGTAGATGAAATAGGTGAGGTGGGGACTTCTGAAAACCCTAAATTGGAACCTGAGGTAAAGAAGGACTCCCAAGACTCTTCTCATATGGAATCCTCCAAATATAACATTCGACCCAAAAGAAAAAGAATATTTAAATTCCTTGGAAAAGTGGTAGGGGGGTTAGAGTACCTTGATGAAAAAAATAAGAAGTCAAACCAAAGAGAAAGAAAGTCTTATATGTCTATGGCATAGAAACAAGCATCTTCAGAGATTAGATGTGGGAAACAACTATCTCTAATTGGGGATCTTAGAGCAACTACCCCTTGTGAGGGGCTTAAATGATTTTTCTGACCTTGAATTGTAAATGGTTGGCAAATCCCTTCAATAAATTGGCCACCAAGAGGCTTATAGAGACATTAAAACCATCTATCATCCTCCTCCATGAAACAATGACAAATGGGGAAAAGGTTAGTCAAGAACTCTCCAAATTTGTAATTGGGTGGGAGTTCAGTTACATTGAGGCCATTGTAAGATCTTGTGAGAATATGATAGGATGCAAAGAAGCTCATTTATCCTATTTAATTCATGGGCCTTTCATATAGGTCTAGGGGTAGTCCTTTTTTCATTATATATTGGGAAATAAATCTATATCCTAAATGTGTATGGTCCTTACTCAGACGGAGTGGAATATTGGACAAATTTTTCGACATGAAGTGTATTTAGAGTAGCTCAGTGGTGATGGGGGGAGAACTAAACTTTACATTAGGAACTTCATAAATTTGGGGCCCTACTACTCACATGGATTGTCTATCCAGTTATTTTATAAGAAATATGGAAGTTGCATGTTTTTTTAATATTGAACCATCGAAACTAACTCCAACCTAGAGAAATAAGAGAGCAAAAGAAGACCAAATAGCAAAGAGGCTTAACCGTTTTCTAATATATGAAAGCTTCATGGATGAATTTGATGGCATGAGACAGTGGGTAGCCTCTGAAGGGAACCCAAACCATAGCCCTATTGTTATAGAAGCATCTCCAACACAGGAAAAAAACCCCATCATGTTAAAGCTTAATCAAAAATTGCTAAAGGAGGAAAATTTTGTAAAAAAAATCAAGAATGCTTGGAAGCCCTGTTATAATCATCTAAGAGAATCTTCCCCACCTCAATTCCAACAAATCCTAAAAAAGTGGAAGCAAGATTAGAGAACCTTTATATCATTGAAGGATTTGGATGCCTAAATGAGTCTCAGAAACTAGAATTAAAGCTACTGGAAGAAAAAAAAAGGAATATATAACTATAGAAAAAGAAGGAATGGAGACTTAAGAGTGGGGCCATCTAGCTACAAGCAGGGGATGAAAACTCCAAAAAAATTCATCAATACGCAAATGGCGGAAAAAATATAAACTATGTCTGGAGAATTGACAAAGGCAATAGCAGGTGGGCTACAAACTTTCAAGACATAGGAGATGAAAGAGTCAACTATTTTTGCACCCTCTTGAAAGAGGACTCTTGGGCCACAATTGTTGAAGTAATAAGGCTCAAACAATGAAGACAATTTGGAGCTGATGAAATTAGTTGGAAAAGATTAATTGCTCCAAAATTTACATATCTTCCAAAGGGATAAAATCACAAGGCAAGATGGACTCCTTATGGAATTTTTCCTAAGATGCTATGAATTCATTGAAGAAGACTTAAGAAGGGTGGTGGAGACCACTAGAAACATAGGAAAAATGCTTGGGGCCTATAATACTACCTTCATTCTTTGATTACAAAATTGTTTCAAAGGTCGTAGCTAGAAGAATTAAAAAGGTTTTATCAAAACAAATCTCAGGTAAACAGTTTGGGTTCCTAAAAAGACAACAAATCCATGAGGCAATTGGGATTGCACAAGAAAGCCTTCACTTTATCAAGACCAGAAATCAAAGATCAATGGTTCTCAAAGTGGACTTTGTTAGAGTTTAAGCTATTATTTGGTTTCTTTTCAATTCACTAGATAATCATAGCATAGATAGGACCACTGAGAAATACATAATTACAAGAGACACATCATTTATCCTAGGAAACCCTCATGGGGGAGAAAACCTAGCAAAAACTTCCTTAATATAGATAGCCAATACAATTCCAAGAGAATAAACCAAACACTACAAAAATTCCTCTCCAAGTAATGTGCCTCTCTCTCTTCCTTCTTCTCCAACTGCAACGCCAAACTTGCGCTCTGATGATCAAGTGAGTGAGTAAACAAATGAGGCGCTAGCCTCCTTTATTTATACAATCTGACAGGAGCTAAAACGAAGTGTCTTTTCACTAGTAGGGTCGACTTCTCTTTCTGGGTGGTTAGAACCACCTTAATTAATTATGGGGGGCGACTTCTTATTTTCTTATTACAATTAGGGTTTGACCAATCCGCAAAAGGGGATTTGGTCATTTACAATGCCCAACATGATCAATCCACAAAAGGGGATTGATCTAATGAATAATACATCAATAATAAATAAAATACTCTTTGCAGTTACAATATTTCAACACTCCCCCTTAACAAGAAGGGTATCCTACAACAGCATCAGGTGAGAGAGAGGGCAACATCATCAACAGCATCTTGGAACACTGACTGGCGTATCTATAAATCATCGGAATTTTTACTCATCATCAATAGCAGCAACAACATAGCACAAAGGGTGGAGCATCATCAACATCAGCACTAGGCTGAGAGTCTTCGACACGAAGCTGGCATCACAGCACGAAGTTGGCTACACAATATCATTAGCACGAAGTTGTCATCACAATACGAGACTGGCAACACAATATCATCACAGCACGAGGTTGGCACACATCATCACAGCACGAGGCTGACACATCATCACAGCACGAGGCTGGCACATCATCAGCACGAGGCTAGCATCACGGCACTAGGTTGGCACATCATCACAGCGTAAGGCTAGCACATCATCAGCATGAGGTTGGCATCACAGCACTAGGCTGGCACATCATCACAGCACTAGGCTGGCACATCATCACAACACGAGGTTGGCACATCATCAGCACGAGGCTAGCATCACAACACTACTCCCCCTTTCGAGGGAGGTCCCTACGGACTACACCAAGCTTATCTCGAAAGTGCTCAATCTTTACACGAGATAGAGGTTTGGTCAACACATCAACAACTTGTTCATCAGTGCTAACATATTGGAGATTTATGGCTCCTCTCTGCACCATATCACGGATGTAATGATATCGGATCTCTATGTGTTTTGACTTGTCATGGAACACAGGGTTCTCAATCATCTTTATGTGGCTCTAGTTATCACATAGGATCGAGGTTGCTTCCATCTCTAGATTGAATAGACCTGTCAACAAATTTCGAAGCCATATGGCTTCACAACTGGTAGAACATGCAACAATGTATTATGTTTCTGACGTGCTGAGAGCAATGCTTGATTGCTTCCTACTCTGCCATGAGATCATGGCTGACCCCAGACTAAACAACATCCTGAAGTTCTCTTTCTATCAGAGACACTTCCAGCCCAATCTGAATCAGTATATCCACTCAGTCT
This sequence comes from Picea sitchensis, assembly GCA_010110895.2. Classification (NCBI taxonomy): domain Eukaryota; kingdom Viridiplantae; phylum Streptophyta; class Pinopsida; order Pinales; family Pinaceae; genus Picea; species Picea sitchensis. The sequence goes on from SNQJ01S0063472.1 coordinate 29,668, forward strand.
AAAGTCATGATCTCCATCATAACTGAGACCACAATCTAATGTACCCTTAAGGTACCTCATCACATGTTTTGCAGCAACTAGGTGAACATGTTTGGGTTCTACCAGAAACTAACTCAAGGTATTCACAGCAAAACAGATATTTGGCTTGGTGTTCGTTAGATACATCAATGATCCAATGATTTGTCTATATAGCATAGCATCAATCAATTATGATGAAGAGTCAACTAGGAGCTTCAACTTTGTTTCCATGGATGTATTCATAGACTTGCACTCCAACATATCAAATATCTTCAGTATTTCAACTGCATATTTCCCTTGGTTAAGGAAGATCCTCGTTGGGCTCTGCCATACCTCAAGACCTAAGAAATAGTGCATTAGGACAAGGTATTTCATCTCAAATTCTACAGCGAGATTATTCTTACATTCAGTGATGAGATTTCTTCTCCAATTAAGAATAATTCATCTACATACAACAACAATATAATAGGCTCATCATTCATAACCTTGAAGTAAAGGTTAGAATCTTCTTTACTCTTGGTAAAGCCCAAGCTTGTCAGAAAACTGTCAATCCTTCCATACCGAGCTCTAGGAGCTTTCTTCAATCCGTACAGAGCCTTCTTCAACTTGCATACATGAGTCTTCATGTCTTCAACTTCAAATCCTTGAGGTTGTTCTATATACACTTCTTCTTTAATGACACCATTCAAGAAGGCAGTTTTCACATCCATCTAGTGTAACTTCCACTTCATCTTAGTTGCAAGGGCTATGATGGTTCTAATCGAAGTGTATCTGGATACAGAAGCAAATGTCTCTTCATAGTCAATGCCTTCCTTTTGAGAGAAGCCATGAGCAACGAACCTTGCTTTATATTTCTCAATACTTCCATCAGCAACATGTTTTATTTTGAAAAGCCATTTGGAAGATACCACATCCTTGCTCTTCGGTCTGGGAACTATTTCCCATACATCATTCTTTATAATGGATTGGTATTCTTATGTCATGGCATCTGCCCATTCTTTCTTCTGAATGGTTTCTTCAAAGCAGGTAGGCTCCTTCTCTAAAATATCACACATCAAATCCATATAACTGGAGAATGGCTTTGGTTTCTTCACTTTTCTCGTGGTTCCTTCGCGGACACCATACTTCTCTCCATATTGAATAAGTTCCCTTGCCCAGGTTGGCTTTCTCTTGTGGGAGATCGTCATCTGGGGAGGTTCTTGAGATTCTACCATATCATGATCTTCTAGAATCTCCTCATCAGGGGAAGCTATGACTTCCTTCACTAGTTATGCAACTCTTGGAGCTACAGGTTCCTCTTCATATACTTCTTCAAGCTGACATCTTCTTGATTTCTTGAGTGTTTCATCTTCATCAAAGGTTACATCCCTGTTGATCTCAATATGATGGTAACCTGGTATATAAACTTTGAAGGCCTTGGAGACCTCACAGTATCCGACAAATATTCCCTTCTTTCCTGAAGGGTCTAGCTTGGTTCTTTTCTCTTTTGGAATATGTACAAATATTGGGCAGCCAAATATTTTGAGATGACTTACTTCTGAATTCTTTTCGGAGAACATCTCTTCTGGGGTTTTGAACCCAAGTGCACTATGAGACAATCTGTTCTGCACATATACTGTTGGTTTTGTTGCTACTACCCATAAGCATGTTGGAATATCTTGATCATGGATCATGGTCTTCACAACTTCCATTATAGTTCTGTTCTTTCTTTCTGCTACACCATTTTGTTGAGGATTGTAGGGAGTGATGAGCTCCCTCTTGATCCCGACATCTTTGCAGAAGTTTACAAACTCTTTTGAGGTGTATTCTCCTCCATTATCTGACCTGAGTATCTTGATCTTTTTTTCAAAAAGATTCTCTATCAAGGCTTTGAATTCCTTGAATTTACTGAACACTTCATCTTTTGATTTCAAAAATTAAACCAAGGGTTTACGAGAATAACCATCAATAAAAGATACATAGTATGCATACCCATTGATGGAGGATGATGGAATTGGGCCACACACATCTGAGTGAATGAGTTCTATGACTCCTACTTTATTGTCTCTCTTCGGAAAAGGGTTCTTGATGTTCTTCCCTTGTGCACATCCATTGCACACACCTTCATGGTCAACCTTGAGCTCTAGTAGACCTATGACTGCCTTGCTTACATATGGTAATGCCTTGTAGTTGATGTGGGCTAATATTCTATGCCAAAATTCACATGGATTCTCAATGGAGTGGGTCATGGCTGCTTCTAAGTGACCATTTAGCTTATACAAGACACCTTCTTCTTTTCCAATAACAATTGATTCTTCCATGGTTTTTCCTTTGGCCCACATAAGAAATTCTCCATCTATAAAAGAAACTCTAAAGCCTTTCTTTTCTAAAGCTGATATGGAGAGTAAGTTCTTTGTCAAACCTGGTACATAGAGTACATCCTTCATCTTCATTGGAGTTCCTGAATTAAGCTTGTAATTTGATTCTCCTACTCCCTTGATGGGGTATTGATAATCATCTCCAATTGTAACTTTATGAGAAAACTTATTTTCTGAAATGCAAGAGAGAATGTCTCTTTGACTTGTCATGTGCTTGGAAGCACCACTATCAATGAGACACGTGTCCTCACCAGGTGATATTGATCCTGAGAGGACCGAGATTAAGACATAGTCTTCAATTCGTTCTTTTATCATCTTTGTAGGTGGTTCTTCATCTTCAACTGCATGGGCATGATACCTCTTGTTTTTCTTCTTGTATTCTTCTCGTCTAGCTGGACAATGTTTTGCAATATGTCTGATCTTGTCATAATGGTAACATTGGTAGGATGAGAAATCTTTTCCTTTTCTTTGTCCTTTTTGAAACTTCTGGAATCTCCTTGGTTGAGATTCTTTATGTATGAATTTGTTTTGGGGTTGAGACTCCTTATGAGTTTCTTTCTGGAAGTAAGACTTATTTCTTCCTCCTTTAGTGTGAATATCTAGGGCTTGATCTTCATCCCTTGATAGTAAAGCTTCTCGGTTAGCTACCCTTGATCATTTTTTAATACATTCTTCAAAGACTGTCAAATTGTAGCTTCTCCTTTCTCGCACAAATAGTTTGGATGAATGCATCCCAAGGTCTTGTGATACCATTAAGGGTCGTCATTATGAATTCGTCTTCGTCTATAGTATCTCCAATTGCTTCTAGTTGTTCTTTGAATTTTGATATTCTGGAGAAATATTCCTGGATTGATTCTCCTTTCTGCATCCTTGTATTCTTGAGTTGAGTTCTTAGATTCATCTTCTGATTTATGTTCTTTCCTTCATATTATATGGTTAGGGCATCAAACATTTATTTTGGAGTCTTGTTTGACGACACTTGAGGAAGTGATCTTTGATAGAATCTGCAATGATTCTTTTAGCCCTAATTGTGTCATTTTGGTGTTTTTCTTTATCTGCAGCATCGACGGCTTCTGGTACATCTTTAATGAATCTTGCTAGGTCATTCTCTTCAAGAATGAGTCCAATCCTATACTTCCAAGCACGGAAGTTTTCCACACCTTCTAGCTTGTCAACAAGATTAGTGCTTCCAAACATCTTTTACTTGGAGCTAGGAAAATGACAAAAAAATGAAAGTGCTCAAAATTGAATTTTGAACTTACCAAGAGGTGCGCTTGGCTGAGGTGAGTAGCCTGGTGTGTTTAGATCTCAAAAAATCCAACTTTTCCCCCTTCAAACTTGACCAACAGATTTCTGGACTGGTGCTTCTGGTTTTCTGGTACTTCTGATACCTCTGGTACTCTAGTACTTCTGGTTTTCTGGTACTTCTGGTACTAGAGAAAACTAGGGTTTCACTTTCCGGGAGATCTAACCATTGAACAGGTGCACTGAAGGTGTCAAAGAGTTCCTTGGGCTAGGGCGCACTTTTCTAGATGGCTCTTGGGTTGAAATTCCTCTTCAATAAAAAAACCCTAATTTTCATGTACAGCAACAGTGACGTTTTTCTTCTTCTTGTGAAAGATGCTCTCTTCAGCTTAAGCTATGATACCATGTTAGAGTTTAAGCTATTATTAGGTTTCTTTTCAATTCACTAGATAACCATAGCATATATAGGATCACTAAGAAATACACAATCACAAGAGACACATCATTTATCATGGGAAACCCTCATGGGGGAGAAAACCCAGCAAAAGCTTCCTTAATATAGATAGCCAATACAATGCCAAGAGAATAAACCAAACACTATAGAAAGTCCTCTCCAAGTAATGTGCATCTCTCTCTCTTCCTTCTCCAACTGCAGCTCCAAACTTGCGCTCTAATGATCAAGTGAATGAGTGAACAAATGAGGCACTCGCCTCCTTTATTTATACAATCTGGCAGTTCCTAAAACGAAGTGTCTTTTCACTAGCAGGGTCGACTTCTCTTTTTGGGTGGTAAGAACCACCTTAATTAATTATGGGGGCTGACTTCTTATTTTTCTTATTACAATTAGGGTTTGACCAATCCGCAAAAGGGGATTTGGTCATTTGCAATGCCCGACATGATCAATTCACAAAAGGGGATTGATCTAATGAATAGTACATCAATAATAAATAGAATACTCTTTGCAGCTACAATATTTCAACAAACTTCTCCAAGGCTATGACAGGGTAAGTTGGCTTTACCTAATATTAATCCTCATTCACTTGGGCTTATGTCATAATTTTGTGGTATGGGTGATGAGTTGCATTACCTTTGTATCATTTTTTTCCCTAATCAATGGGGCAACTTCCTCTTTCTTCAGATCAAGAAGAGGTCTCAAACAAGGATGCCCCCTTTCCCCTTTCTCATTCATGCTAATAGTGGAAGTATTGAGTAGATTATTAAAAGAGGCATCTGAAAATGGCAGCTTCAAAGGGATATGCATTGATCCTACTTGCAATATTACACATCTTTTGTTCGTAGATGATATTTTGATTTTTTGTGAAGGTTCTAGAAAGATAGTTGAAAAGTTTTAAAATATCCTAGATTTGTTTTGTAAAGTGTTATATGTGATATCACATATTACATGTAATATGTGACATGATAATAAATCTTAACAAATCCACTCCATCAATGTGGGACATTTCAAAGCATGAGCAGGAATATTTCTCTAAATTACATCCTTACCAAGTGTGTTATATGGATCAAGGACTAAAGTATTTGGGTTTCTACTTGAAACCATATTTGTACAAAAAAGGTGATTGGAAATGGTTGGTTGTCAAATTAAAAGAGAAGATAAACCATTGGTACAATCTATGGATCTCAAGAGGGGGGAACTTGGTACTTGTTAAAACAGTTATGGAAGCCACACTAGTATACTAAATTTGATTTGCTTGGGTTCTAAAAGGTGTAATGGAGAAAATTAGGAAATTGTGTTATAAATTCGTCTAGTCAAGAGATAACAAAAAGAAAGGTCTAGTTCTAGCAAACTAGAAAAAATTGGCAGTCCCAAAAGCAAATGGAGGATGGGGCCTAAAAAAATTATTCCTCTTTTTTAAGGCCCTAGCAGCAAAGAATGTATGGAGACTGGTATAATGAAAAGGCCTATGGGTCTAAGTAATAAGAGCCAAGTACTTGTACCCAACCATTATAACGTGTCCAATTGCCTAGCTGGGCCAAGCTACCACGAAATTGACTAACATTAGATTTAAATGTGGAAATATAAACAACATAAGTTACACACTCATGCAATTATCATTAATAATTAAACTCATGAATGCAACCAACTTAAATATGCACCGCAACTATTAAACATATACAACATCATTCATATAAATAAAATACAAAGTAAATGCAACATTCAATCATAGCATTAAAATTGTAAATGACACATTGATTAAAACATTTCTTTTAAAAACAATTTACAAAACCCACTGTAGACGATGGATGTTCCACCCAACCATAGATTGTAATGCTCCAATTCTCTCAACAAGTCATCCTCGAGTTAGGGCTATAAATCCACAAGGACGGACAAGCTCCTATGGGTGCCTACGGTCCATTATAATAGCTCAAAACTCTCAAAAACACAATGACATGACTCCTACAACAATTCCAACCACCCATCTCTCTTCACCATCAATCTACACAACCCAAGGGATGAAATGTCTTTATCTGCACCGCAATCCCTCAGACAATCTCCATCCCCTCTAGTGCTCTAGCATAGACCAGCCAAGAATCTCTACACTAGGAGCTCCAAGAAATCTAGCTGCAACGGGAGTGCTTACACAACAAGCTCACTTACTCTCAAATAATTTCATCAACAGAGAATCACTCATAAGAATAACAAATTCATTTTCAACGTAATTTCCAACTTCAACAAGTTTCCTTCAATACCCACTATGGTTGCCACTCTTTCTCCACACTCAACTCTGGTTTTCCTCTCCTCTTGCTAATTGTAATAAGTGCTCATGTTTCCTACTCGGATTTTCCTCTTTTCTCGCGCTTGTTTAACTCTTACTTTTCTCCAAAATTGATTACACTCAACCCTCGTTGTCCTAACTGAGTGGATTGACTTTCTCACTTAAGCTCTTACATGAATTCGACGATTTGAATGTCTAATAGGTCAAATGAATAAATGGCTACATGACAAAATGATTAATGAAAATGGCTTAAGATTCAAGGCATATGAAACCCCTCAAAACTCTCCATTAAGCCCACTCCCTTGTGGAATCATAACCCCCCATTACCCTCGTCCTTACTCGTCTACAGTGGTGTATTTCATTTTATTATTTTGTATGTACAATATTTACATATTACATCGTTTGGCCCACGGCCATTCATAATATTTACAATTATACAATGCCACATTGGGGATCAAAACTAGAGTGTTTCAGCCACAATTGAGGAATGGGTTAGGAATCCAAGGAAATAGGTGCATAATGCATTAGTTATTTGGAAAACAATGAACTTAACATTCCAACTGGTTAGTAATTAACTGATTTGGAAGGTGGGTAGAGTGGATAAAGTCCAAATTGGACTCAATCCTTGGATTGGAAGCAAATGTGTCCATAGATTACCCCCTCAAGTGATACAGGGGTTACGAAACAAAGGAATTTTTCACTAAGACACATTGTAAAATGGGAGAGATCTACAAATTGGCACCAAAAATGGCTCACTTGAAAGGAGGTAGGTTTGGGAAAAAATCTTGGAAGTGTGGGAATCATACATAGATGCTTTGAAAAATGGCAATGTCAAAATAGGAGAAGAAGATGACCAATTGTTATGGTCTCTCAATCCTACAAGGTCATATATGCCCAAGCAAGGGCACGAGGTCCTTACTAAGGAAGGCCTAGAGGGGCAAACGATTTGGTGGTGGAAAATCATTTGGAAGTTAAGGTGCCCCTCCAAAAATAAAAATTGTGTGGTTGGATTTAAATAACAAGACTCCTACCTAGGAGGTTCTACACAAAAAGAATTTTATTGGCCCAGGTTGTGGTAGTCTATGCCATCAAGCCCCAAGTTGTTGTACTCTATGCCATCAAGCAGGGATGACAATAGATCACTTACTCCCAACTTGTTCCCTTCCTAAAGAGGTCTATAAAGAAGTTGGTTGCATGACAAGGTTGAGGAATGTTTGGGAAAGAAGAAGAATTAAACAAGCCTTCAAGCTTTGGTATATAACAAAGGTATGAAGAAATTTGGAGCTCTTCCACTCAATATCGCTTGGAGAATATAGCTAACCAAAAACTTGACGCTATTTGAAAGACGCGAGACTCTTCCCCTCAAATGTGCAATCTAGTCCCTAAATATACTAATTTCATATCCACAACTTCAGGAAAAACAAAAAAGACAAGGGACAATACAAGTCATCAGTAAGGACATTCCTTGGGCATACTTTGATGGTGTCTTTCAAGGACATCCCCCAAAAGAAGGCTCGGGAGGAATCTCGTATCTCCACAAATCACAGTATAGCTTTCAAAGTTGGGATAGAGCAAGGAACTAACAATTATTGTGAACATATGGCTCTCAAATTAACCCTACAATTGGCCCAAGAATATGGTGCTACACAGTTACATATTTTTGGGGACTCTACTAGTTTTCTAATGGTTACAAAATGAAACAACACTCGGAGATTTCACTTTACAATTACTCCTTGATGATATATAACAACAAATGATGACCTTCTTACACATTTCTTTGTCACATGTACATGAATAAAGTAGTTGATGGCCTTTCAAAAGAGACATTGGTGTTGGAGCAAGGCACCTGGATCATTTCCATCTCTTGATGGGCATACAAATGATTTCTCGCATGCACCTTGGTTATAAAATCTCTGGACGATGAAAAGACAACAAACTCTAACCTTTACAAGGATGTAATCTTGTTTTTTAAAGCTATGAACAAATTTTTTTTTTGATACAGCTCACAAGTTTTGTGATAGTGTGCAAATTTCAAAACCTACTTTTGAGAGATGTAATCTATGTTTTTTAAAATCATGAAACATTTTTTTTTTGAATTAGTCCACCAATATATAAGGCATGTATGCAGAGTTGTTTGCGCTCAATCAAGCTATGTAACATTTTTTCGAGTATCTTGAGACGTGACAATGTAGTTTTTCTTTCTTTTTTTTTTGAATTAGTCCACCAATATGTAAGACATGTATACAGAGTTGTTTGCGCTCAATCAGGCTATGTAACATTTTTTCGAGTATCTTGAAACATGACAATGTAATTTTACTTTTTATAAATAAAATTGCAATTTTTTTCTTTGGAAAAAAAAAGCTGTTGTATGTATATATATGTAAGAGAAACAAATATGACATGTATGTCATATTTATGTATAACCCTATTGTATATATATATGTGTGAGAAACAAATATATTACATATGTCATGCATATGTATAACCCACACATATATATGAATTTGATTCCATATATATATATATATATATATATATATATATATATATATATGAATTTGATTCCATATATATATGTGTGTGTGTGGAAGTAAGGTAATATTTAAGATTTGGTATCCATTACATCATACATTTTTTTATGTAATGTTGCCTTTAATTTATATATTTAAAAAAGTTGAAAAAAATATTTTATATTTTTTAATGTTTGCCCTGATTTGCCAAACTTATTTACATGTTTTAAACTTCAATTAACAAAATGCAAAGAATCCACCGGTCACACTACCGATCCGTTCACTGCTTAGAATTCCCTTCAACATTGCCAACGAATGTTATGGCCAATGAAACACTATAATTGTCCACATTGCAGCTATACTTCCGTTGCTGACAGGCTGGAGATGGAAAGGGGGGTCTTGGGGGAGATGCATTGACCCCGTTAAAATCTAATTGGGAAGTAAACCTACACTTCATGGGCCTCAAGTCCGAAATACTGTTTATTACTCTGAATTTTGTTCTTGTTACAACCGACCCTCAAAGATCCATAACCAATGGGCTGTGTAGGTTGTATAAAAATTTTGGCACCGCACAAAAAATTAGATGAATGCTACATGTGTAAAAATGCATACAAACTACAATTTTCTTCCAAAAATAAGAGACATTTTAAAGTTTTTTTTCGAGTCAATGTAATTTCCACCTCTAGAAAAGGAAACCTTCCCACCTTCCCATGGTTTCCAATTCTGCATGTCCCTATCCAAAACATGACCAATAAATCTATTCGGCTGTGTCAGGTAGAAGATAGAACGCCTACACGAGAACAAACTGTTAAAACCAACGCCTTAAAGATCAAGAGAATCACCATAGATACAAACACTGAAAATTAATATCACTAAAATTAACATCGCTTATAAATTCAAATACAGAACAAAATATAGAAATCGAGTCAAAGAGTTTGCTTACGTGCTATTTGAAGATACTTGTCAGGTCCCAATGATTGACAGCCTTAAGAAAATATCAATTGAGCACCAAGAACATTATTTCAGATATGAAAAATATTCCTTTCATGTCCTTTAGGGTAATAAAATAGCTCAGCGAAATGATGACTATATATAATGACACTAAAAGTTTTACAAATCACAAAAGGCAGAAAATGGTATTATAAAACAGTCCAACCAAAATTTGGCATTTAGACAGGGACGGGGTTGTCTCAACTCAACATCCAGACTGCTAAAAATGGTATATTTACAACTGTTCTCCGCTGAGCTAAAGAAAGCTTCCTTAATGGGATTATTTTCTCTTCAAAAGACATCTATAGCCATTTACCAGTTCACCACACAAAAACCAGAGGTGTTGTGAAAAAGTCAGTTATTAGTCAATTGTAGCTGCCAGATAGTAATGACACTGAAAGAGCCTTTTCTTGCCCACCTAGGAAGAAAAGTTATCCAAAGCCACCCTGCAGCACTAGCCTTAATTCACTAGTCAGAAGGAAAGCCAAACAACAACGCTGGTTCCTACCAAAGTCCTCCGGAAAGAGTACCTCATTTATATTTGAGATAAATAGCTGCCAATGAATGATCCGATATGGTCAGATGTTGGAGAATCCAAAGCACCCTTACTAGAAACAAAGGCTTTGTAATCAAATCAATGTCTCAAAGGTGGGCAAGGAATGTGACTGCAAAGTCCCGAAGCTGAGAAGTTCAACAAACAACTGATAGTAAGAATATATACAAACCTAAAGGCCAATTAGCTCTGTGCTGTGGTGACACTTACTTGAGATTGAAACTATTCAATGACCAATTCTCAATTCTAGCTTCATCTACAAATAATGTTATGAAATTTCCCACGAGATTAGTCAGATTCAAAATCAAAGATAAATGGATCACAGTTCACAATACAAGCCCTTTCAGAAAATTAGGTTCTTGCACCTTGAAGGATCATCTCTAGACTCTGAAAGATGGACTAACACTCTTCGTCTATCTCCTAAATGGAGGAACAGCTGCAAAACCATGCTAAGCATTGCCCTTTTCCCTCATTACCTGCTTCTGCTTTTGTTTTCTTTTCAGAAGACCAGTTTTTGGCGCGAACCTCTTCTTACCACTGTCTTGGATCTTTCTGCTTTTCGTATTAGGTGTCAGATGTTGAAGCATGCTGTCCCCACATGTTTCTTTAGGGGAAAACTCAAAATCGTGTGGATCATTTCTATGTTTATCCACCAAACTATCACTGAAGGACTCCTTATCCATATTTATATCTATATCATTATCCTGGGAAAATTGTGTAGAACGGGCAAGCTCTCCATCAACAATGATTGACGAGGCAGATGCATCAGAGTCACTCACTGTGGAAGATGCATGAATATTACTGAACGAAACCTTTGCTGGCAAATAATCTGCATCAGGACTCTCCACATCCTTTATAGTACCACTCAAAAGCATTTCAAGCTTCTCATCCAAATGCATTCCAACAGAAATGCCAGCATCAGCCTCACTAAAATCACCAGATGAGACGCTCAGAGGAGAATTAGAACCATCGCTTGTGACAGCCTCTTCCACTGTACATTTTGGAGAACCGATGACCTTCAATTCACTCATTACTTCGGGTTCCAGTCTACTTGAAAACCATGGAGATCCTTGTCGAAAATAAAAAAGAATGTAGGCTTGCTGATTCAGAACAGTCCCCTCGGTTACTCTATTTACCTAGAATGCCAATCAGATTTAGATCCAAGCAGCACTTATTAATAGAAACAAAGTTATAACATCCAAAAGCAATTACCTGACAATCATCCATCTCGTACCAGCCATCAGGTGAGGAACGGACAAAACAGTAATAATGGCCGAAATTCAAAGTGTATCCAGAATGCACAAGAACTGCATAAAGCTCATATTTCAGCTGTCCCTGATAGGATCAGGATAAATCAAAACAAAGATAAAATGAATTAAGGCCAAATATTGCCAAAAGCAAAGGTACAGAAAATCCAATGAAGCAAAACTCACCATATTCAGTTGGGTATCACTCACAAAGGGCTCCATGTCTAAGACTTTTGGATATTCAATTATCTTGTGTACTTTCTCACTAGAAAATTCAAAACCGACAAAACGCTTGAGATGGATCACTAGAACATCAGGAAGCTGGCTGACTGTGAGCTGCTTTAAGACTTGAACAGGTTGACCACAATTTTCGCAAGCATGATTAGCGTCATCAACAGTTTCTACCTTGGTGAAGGATTTCAGAGCATCTGTTAGTGAATCCACTTCATTTATTGCCAAGCTCAAATCAACTGAACGTTCAAATGTGTCTGAGCAGTGCAAGCAATTCATGCACTTTATCTGTGACAAAAGGTATCATCTTATAAGCCTGTCCATCTCAACCAAAATTGACATAAAAATAGGGGCAAGATTGAGTAAAATAAACATTTACCTGACTTCTGAGGCAACCACCAAATATATTTTTGATAAATGTGTTTCCTTCAAAACATAGACATGGGTTCAAGGGCTCTGGACCTAAGGCGCAGTTGTGTAAATCCTCAAGCAGACAATGCAAGTACTCATGAGCATCTTCCTGCTCCCACCTCTGAAAAGAAGTCGACATATTGCTCAAATTATGCACCAAATCCCAAGGCGCTATGATTCCCCCCATCGAGGATAGTGATAATTCCACATGCTCTTGGAGCGCACAGAAGGCGCAGAAACGCTCAATCGTGCCTTCAGTTCAAACCATAATTATATTAAAAAAAAAAACGAAGGGGAAATTCCAAAAATCCCTGGTTTTTTTTGAAGTACACAAACCAATGGTTAAAAATTGACAGCCATATTAACGTTTTTTGTGTTAAAAATTGACAGCCCTATGAACATTTTTTGTGGCTTTGGGGGTCAAAAAAGGGGTAATTGTTTTAATGACCTGCAAGTTAAAAAAGTGGCCATCATATGCAGTGAAAAAGTATTTGTATAAATAAAATAGGGATCAAAAACTGTGCTTATATAAAAAAAAAAAATTGCTATATTCTCAATGCCGTGCATTGTAAATTTTTAACAACCGTATCGAGTTTTCTTTAAGTGCGGGGTAGGATGTCGGTTTTCAACACTGCACAAACTTTAATGCCCATTAATTTCCATGAATTTTTCTTGCAATGAAATTTATAAATGTATAGACTTTCAAAATACACAAACCCTGATGACCAATTTCAATGCGTTTTGCTTAAACTGAATTTGACATTCTTTACTTACATGGGATTTTATGGTTCCAATTACGAAGGGATTCAACCAACGGTGGTGTATACGTCAAGCACTGCAAGACAGCGTTGAGAAAGCAGGTATTTCCCAAATTACGAAGCCCTGCACCCTGCGCCAATCCCAATTGAAAACCTTTCATTAGGTTTCATTCATGCGTTATTTAAAATCCTAAAAAACCCAACTGCGGAGTAATCCGAAGTTCTCCAAAGCAGAGAGAACGAACAAACTTACGATGGTATACCATTCCAACCCCAATTGAAAACCCTTTATTAGGGTTCATTTCTAGGTTATTCAAAATTTCAAAGCAGGGAGGTGGAATAAATCTGTGATGGCATTATCGATCAAACACATTTGAAAACTCCTAATTAGGGTTCATTCCTAGGCTATTTAACCTCTCGGAAAACCTAACTAGGGTTTTATCCAATTTATTCAGATATACGAAGCAGAGAGAAGGAATAAACTTACGATGGTATTATCACAAAAAGTATAGCTCTTCCTTGGCTCTGGACTTGAAGCCTCGGATTGTGGTAAAACAACAACTAAAGACCCCGCGTTCTGATAACCCACATCCATAGGCCACGAGGTCTGGTGTTCGATTCTTCTCGAGGAGGACGAAGTCGAAGGTTCAAGTTGCTGTAGAACTACTCCTTCATCGGGAACAGAATTTGACTTGGAAGGAAGGGAAAAATCCATTGAATTTTGTAAAGCTCGATCAAGCAATTGTTCTTCTTCTTCGAGATGAAATGAATGATGACATCTCTGCATTTTCGAAGAAGGATGTGGATAATGGCTTCTGCACCTTTTGAACAAGGAGGAAAACGTCTCCCGCCACACCGATTTATAGTTATGCAGACCGACGCTTTGGGTATATTTAGTGTCTGCTCTCCTAATTTTTACTCCGCTTTGGCTATATTTAGCATCTGTTCTCCAAATGTTTACTCCGCTTTTGCTATATATTTAGTGTCTGTTCTCCTAATTTTTACTCCGCTTTTGCTATATATTTAGTGTCTGTTCTCCTAATTTTTACTCCGCTTTGGCTATATTTAGTGTCTGTTCTCCAAATGTTTACTCCGCTTTTGCTATATATTTAGTGTCTGTTCTCCAAATTTTTACTCCGCTTGGCTATATTTAGTACCCGTTCTTCAATTTTCGACTCGTAATATGTTCTTTGATCATTGTGTAAATTTGGAGATGGCGATGGGAGTTTAGTGTCATTCCCTCGATCCCATCGAGAATCATCTATTCCATGATCCATCTCAAGTAGTGATGGAATTTTCTTTTCCCTCCGAGCTGTCACTTGATGTTTTTTGAAGTTTTGGATCTTCTATAAGGGAACTTCTCTTTATACTAATTAAATTTCGTTTATCAATTTATCCTTTGTATAAAGAATCCTTATTAGTCCCTGCCTCCGGCTAAGGGACTATAGCAATCACTTCGATGGTTTACGAGTATTAAAGGGTGCTATCTGCTACATTAATGGGTGCAATTTGTATGTGTTTTTACATAGTTTCCTAAAGGTTTTGAAAACTCACTATTAAATTTATTTATAGTTAAAAATAAATCATTTAAATAAAAAAAGAAATCTTTTAAATAAATTTATTATTGGTTCAATGCTGAGTGATGGGACATTAATAGCGTGGTGTACATTATTTGTTTCACTGAATTGTCAGAGTTTATAAATAAGTTTTTTAATCTCTCACCACTTCTTAACATGCTGCCACCTCCTAACATGTTGCCACCTGCCTCAAACGTCGGAACGATGTGCTTCCAAGCAATACAAACATACATAACAGAGGGGATTCCTGAGGAGTCCGATAATTTTTCTGCCTCAAATGTCGGAACTATGTGCTCCCAAGCAATACAAACATACATACTAGAGGGGATTCCTGAGGAGTCAGATAATTTTCCTGTTGTACGACGCGAGGAAGAGTTGCAGCGAAGTCTCTTCATTCAAGTAGGAACACCCGACCAAGCATAGTAGGTGGCGACCAAGCATAGTAAGTGGGCGGATTGAAGCACATCCACTGCATAAAAGATCTCGTCTTTGTCCTCAGGTATTACTTCTACTCCTCAGGTATTACTTCTACTGCATAAAATATCTCGTCTTTAAACCTACAACATCTTAATACATAATTATATCAATGGCAGGAAGGATAACACAGATGTAGGCTTATGCATATTTACTAACCTCTAGTGCCGCCATAGCGGCTTCACAACATACAGAAGAAATATCAGCTCCAGTATCCACATCGGCATCGGTAAGAGAAGCCAGTTCAAGTGTTGTTAAATCAGACCCACAAGGCATCTTCCGCATGCGAATATCAAAGATTTCCTTCCTCTCAGCTTGGTTCGGCGGATCAAGTTATACCAGCCGATCAAAACGCATAATAACTTATACAAGACGGAATATTAACTAAAGCCTTGAATGAGAAAAAATATAGAACTAAAACAGTACCTGGACGCAACAGTGTTGCATCTATCTTATCTGGACGATTGGTCGCATCAATCACAGTCACACCAATCCTTGGATTTAAACCTGCAG
The DNA here is from genome assembly GCA_010110895.2 of Picea sitchensis. Classification (NCBI taxonomy): domain Eukaryota; kingdom Viridiplantae; phylum Streptophyta; class Pinopsida; order Pinales; family Pinaceae; genus Picea; species Picea sitchensis. The sequence goes on from SNQJ01S0063472.1 coordinate 45,287, forward strand.
AGCCCTAAATGTAGTAAGGAATACCAAACAATCATAAACCTTCTTAGCGCCAATCAAGTGAATGAAAATCATTCTACAGTCTTGGAAGCACTTGCATTCCAAATACAGACGTGTCAATAGGAAACAAAAGTTTTTATAGTTACAATGCAATACCCAGCTGTCTAGACACTAGACTAAGTTTATTTGTCCATCAAAGCAGATGACTAAAACTTCAGTATGGATTGCTTCTCTCTTGGTTGAATAGTAACATAAAACTGAAAAATCAACTAGATTCTGAATAAAATCTCAAGAATCTGAACATAAGATAATGACACTTTCAGGCCTTATGTGAAGAATATATGCATTATATATAACAGACTCCGCACAACATCAACCCTGATTGAATGAATGCTATCAATCCACTCCATGACCATCCATGACACCACTGGCAATTTAGGCAGGCAATATTCGCATACAAGCCACATGGTTGGAGTCAGCCAATCCTCAGTGGTTGGATACCACCAGGTTCTCTATTCATTAGAGTAGCATTCAGAAAAAGCCACATGGACCCAGTTAGCACTATGTCACTGGACCCTCTGGTCCTAGCTTGATACAATTGAAGCAGATATACAATATCTGAATATCTGAAGCTGCAAATATGTTATCACAGTTACTCTTTTTGTGTTTCGTCAAGGGAAAGAATTTGCTTTCATAAAGGGAAAAAAATTCAATGGAAACTACACCGAAATAGATTTTCCTATGATACATAGTGCACACAAACAATTTCAGAAATTTAGAATATGGTCTAGGCTTACCATCCATTTCTACAAGTAGATGGCTCATAACCCTGTCTCCTACAGATATTGCACCACTGCTGTGTTCCTGTGCTATAGCTAGACCATCTATCTCATCAAAAAAAAAAATTGAGGGAGTTGTTGCTCTTGCTTTTGCAAATAAAGACTATGGATTTTTCAGATTCACCAACCCATTTGCTAAAAAGCTCTGGGCCTTTCACGACTAGGAGTAAGAAAGCCCACCAACTAGCCATCCTAGGCATCTAAGTCAAGCCATCGGCATCCCAGCAACAGGAAAGGTGCAGTAGTGAGAGAGCAGTTCTTGGGACCTGTAGCAATAGCTTAGTCCACAGAGACGGAACTTAATCCACGGGGAATTGTAAGTTTTCATATTGCTTGAAAGCCACAGGTTCTAGAGATACACCCCTTCTTAGAGAGATAAATTATTCACTATTTTTTTTCATTCGCTATTCCTCTTCTTAGATATTAGATAAACAACTCCCTCCATCCTTTGAGTGAGAAGCCTCTAAAAGGAATCATGTACAAGAGGAAGGAAGCTTGCTGTAAAGTACATCGAGATATTTGCAATACATAGGTATGTAGTGGTAATAATATAGCGTAGATTAGTCTGCATAAATCGACTCCTTCTTGTTGAAAAGTCAACAAGAAACATGTGTCGAATTTATTTTTCCCTTAAATAAATTGGACAATAAATATTAATCTATTATTTCATTCATAACTGAGTGAGTTGGATTTGTAATAGAATTATAAGTGTAGTTAAGTGAGTTAATATCAGTTGTACTAGTTGTAACTAAACATGCA
>SNQJ01S0063472.1:58935-80442 GCA_010110895.2 Picea sitchensis
AGGAGGTATAATTACAACTAATGGCCTAAAGACGACATAAATAAAATAACATTACTAATATAATATGCCCCAATTAAGGGGTAATGAGCCAATATTAGGGCTTAACATTATCCCAATTTGGTGGTATCCCAAGAGAAGGTCCAATTGAATGAAAAAATTGGCACCCCTAAAGCTCATCCAAGAGATCATCAATAAATAGGATGGGAAATTGGTCTTTGATGGTCATATTATCGAGAGCATGAAAATCCAAACACATGTGCCAATTCCTTCTTTCTTAAATACCATGATCATTGGTGAGAAATAAGGGATAGTGTTAGGACGAATAACACCTTCTTCTAGTAGTTCCTGGATAATCTTTTCAATTACATTCTTTTGTGCAAAAGGGTTCCTATAAGGGTGCACATTGGGTGGTTGGTTGCCTAAAATCAATGGAATACCATGATCATGTTGTTGGAAAGTTAGTTGACATTGAAGTCAACCCTAGAAGAATTCCAAGAGATGGGTGTATTTGAATAAGTCTCCAAAGTGGTCCCTTTATGGCGTAGCTCTGACCATGGCCCTCATGGGAAGACGCTTTGAAGAAGTCTACAAGAAGCCCTGGAAATATGGTTAAGTCGTTAAGAAGCCCCATAGGTGTGGTCATAAAGCCCGAAGTTGTTTGAAGAAAAAGAGTGTGAAGGACATTGTAAATGCATGCAAACCATCATATATGGATAGTCTTCTTCATGCCATTTCCAACAGTAGGTGGTATGTCACGTGGTTCCTCACGGTTGAGAAGTTATGCCCTCTTAAAGATGAAGCTCCGAAAGCAAATGAAGAATCCCTGGATATAAAGACAAAACGTTACAAGTCAATCCCTAAAAAGTGTTGCAAACAAGAAGTTACAAGTCGGCCCCATTGCAATGAATATTAAAATAAATATTAAGGATATTATGGTAAAGTCGACCCCAATGGAATAATCATTAAAAATTAAATTGAATTTTATTTGGGTCAAGTCGGCCCTAAAAAGAGGGTGTCAGATCTAGTATAAATAAGGCACCTAGGAGTTCATTTGTGGCATTAACTCAAGTGATTTTTATCTAAGGTAACCAAGGAGATATGAGGCAAATTTCAGAGGGAAGATGAAGTGAAGAAGGGAGAAATTCTAAGGGAAGATGAAGTCTTGTGATGATGTGTTCTAAGGTATGTTATTTAAAGTTCATCTTACCATTTTTGCTATAAATGTTTTAATAAAATGATTTAGACAACTTAAATTGGAGGTTGTTGAGAAGACATATCAAGGTACTTGTGGTAAAAATTTTAGCTTATGGTTTGTCGTACTTTTGGAGATACACTATGTGGAAGATAGGGTTTTTGACTAGTCCTTAAACTAGTCTCAAACATGTGTTCAAGGTAAAACAATCATAACTTCTTCATAAAGGATACAAATTATGTGAGACCAATTTAATTGGAAATATAACAATATTTGGTATATTTTATGCGAGTTTTAGAATCAAATATAAAATATTGAGCACGTGGAATGATGTACAAGTTCGCTCTCCAGAATATGACAAAATTCAGGAACGTTTGCCATTTTTGTTGTAACTTATGTTTTGAGAAGTTTCAGCCCCTGAAATTTTGAGGAGATGGAAGAAAGATATCATAATATTTGTGGTTAAAATTTTAGACATTGGCTCACAACAATTTTGGAGATATGCTCTATGGAAGTCAGAGTTCTTGAATGGTCCTGAAATATGTTTTAAACAAGTCAACTTGGCATTTTTTTCTATAACTTCTTTTCTGGGACTTTATAGGGTGTGAAATTTTTAGAGGTATGACAATACATACATAAGTACCTCAAATTGAAGTTTCAAAATCATAAAGGGAAAATTGAGCTTGTGGTGAATCTTACAAGTTTGCATATTTGAGGTATGTTATGGATGTTTTGGTACATGCTTGAGACATATCTTTGGCACATTGTTTGAGGTATATCATTGATGTTATGGTACTTGCATGAGATATAGTTTAGAATANTAGGTACCTCAAATTGAAGTTTCAAAATCATAAAGGGAAGATTGAGCTTGTGGTGAATCTTACAAGTTTGCATATTTGAGGTATGTTATGGATGTTTTGGTACATGCTTGAGACATATCTTTGGCACATTGTTTGAGGTATATCATTGATGTTATGGTACTTGCATGAGATATAGTTTAGAATATATTTGTTACATGGTTTATGTATGACATGGTGTATGGTACATGGTTGAAGCATATCATGAATGGTATGGCATATGTTTGAGGTTCATCTTTGATACATGGTTTATTATTATGGCACTTGCTTGAGGCACATCTTTGGTGTATGGTTTGAAGCATATATTGGTGATGTTGGATCCTTGGTGAAATTGGCTTATGTGAGTGGATCTAGTCTTGTTGATGATGAGATATCAGTATCAGTGACAGGTTGGATCTGGTTTGATGATGATGATGGTGTATCTATGACAGTGACAGGTTGATTATCAATATCAGTGACAGTAACATTGGCAATGACAGGTTGAGTCTCCATTTATATTTCAGGGAGGAAGGAAGGGGCAAGGAAAGGGGGTTGTAGCCTATAAATTAGGGGGTCGTAGGATCCTTCCAGTTGGAGCTGGAGAATTCAGGGAGTCGTATCTTCCTTCGGGTTGGATCTTGTAAATTAGGGGGTTGGAGCCTCTTTTTAGTTGGAGCTAGAGAATTTGGGGAGTTGTAGCTTCGTTCAGGTTGGAGCCTATAAATAAGGGGTTGAAGCTTCCTTCCAGTTGGTGCTGGAGAAATTTGAAAGTTGGTGCTTTCTATGAATGTAATATTTTGATGTATAAGAAAACATTCCATGTTTTTCTCCCATTTGGGTTTCCACGTAAAATTTTGGTGTATTGTGTATTTGTGGTTATATGTTATGCATTGTTGAATGACATTATTCATGATATATTAAATGCAATCACAAGTGATAAATTGTTGATAAGTTGATGATTACATGTTTTGATTAAAAGTGGCAAAAAGTGCTCAATACTGATTCACCCCCCTCTCTCAGTATTGGTGAATATCCCAACACATGCTCACCTTATGAAGGGGATAATCTGCGAGGTGTGCTAAAAACTTGTTGATGCTTATTTAGTATCAATTGTAAGTCAGGGTGGATCTCTTGTGGTGGGTTGTTAACAACTTGGATGGAATTAAATTGGGGAATAATTCTAGAGTTTTTCCATACTATGAGAGATGGTAATTTTTTATGAGCCAAACTTGAGCCCCTTGAGAGTATGTTTCTATCCATAATTGATAAAGCTCATGTACAAGTCTTGGAAGGCCATGGTAACCAGGTCTAATGTTCATAATCATTTTGCACCAAGTACCACATCATATCTATCCATCTCAATAGCGAACATGCTAGATTTGGGTTGATATCCCCTAGTTGAGGTGTCACCTTATCACATGTACCACGACAATTCATCATGTCACCATTGGCTATCATAATTTGAAAATTATGTATTGTGTTAGCACAAAAATTGACATATTTCAACTCCTTACTTCATTTCGTGCCAAAATTCCCAAATTTTTCACCACCTCAAAGCTTGATGTTATCATTGAAATTGACTTTGTCAAATTCTTGAGCTTCTCATCAAAATTGTGCAAACTTTGCCAAATCTTTCAACACATAAAAAATTCATTTGGTGATCCTCCGCAATTCCTCCTTGGCATTTGAACTTTTTGCTAAAAATAATCCTCTTCATAATGCCCTATCTTAAGCCGTATTCTTCTTCAAATAAAATATAAAATATAAAAATGTAATTATTTTATAACCTACCTCTATTTTCTACCTATCTACCCATTTTATTCACGCATTATTTCATAGTCTAACTATCTACCCTTTACATATTACTTATGAAAGTATCATTTGTTAAAAACAAAAAGTTGTTTTCTTACCCACCTACCAAACTTCAACATCACATACCATATGTAAAGTTTTCACCCAACTATATGTTGAATGCTCCACGCACTAAACAAATCCCACCATCACCAAGCCCAAGCCTTGGCCACTATGATCTACGCGTCGAATAACATCTTATACTACGCCATATATAAATACTTCAAAATCAATATGATCATTGCATATGGGATATATGTCCTAAGAGGCAAAGGTTGCAGTTGAAGAAGAGCTTTCTCTTTGACCCCATTCATACATGGATGAGATGAAAGACAATGCATTGTTGTAGAGATATCATTTCAACATCTGAAGGGAATGAGATTGTGATGTGCTTCCCCTTTTATGCAATTAGAAGATGGTGGTGTTGATTTTGGTACAGTCTAGTTTGTAAAATGGGCAATGCACATTCTGACAATTATCACAATTCTTTAGTGGTAGTCGTAAAAATATATACTTCATCTCTTAAAACCACACAACATGGATATATGATTTCAGGTCCCACTGACCGGTCATTTACAGTAAATCGATATGTTTGAAGATACACAATTTCAAAAGGTCACATGACCAAGCTCGAGTCCAGTTTTTTATTAATATACCCAATGTGGATGCTAAACGACGTTATTTTCAAGCTAAGAGCCTTCAATGAAATCTAGAGAGTACATACAATTCCCCAAATTCTCCTAAACAAGGATTATTCTTAACCTCAACCGGGAATTCCCCATCTTCAAATGCTTATATTAATGAAGAAGATTATTACTCTACTTTCTATAAGACATCAAGAAGAAAGCAATTTTCAAAGGAAGATTGGGAAAGTTTAACAAGAGAATCCACAAGGAAAGCTATGTGTGAGATGGTTTCAACGCTCGATGTTCTGACTGGGTAGTTGCACATGCTGATAGAATAAATGTAGCTCGAGATGAGGAAAGAGAAAGTTCAGATGATGAAACTAAGGTAACGGGTGACACAAGTTACGCCATACGTCCAACCATAAGCCCATCCAAGAAGTTAGTCAATCCATATGAAGCATGAAAACATGTGTTAAGTAGTGAAGATGCCAGTACCCTTCCCAAGCATCGATAAAGGGATACAAATGAGTGTTGAAGTTAAATTCAATTGCTTAGGAGATCTTGTTGAATCAACGCCCAAGAGTCAAATAAACAGTCAAACCATCATTCAATCATTCTTTTATCCTACAGATTGACAATGGTTAGGCATATCGGGCATTGCAACTAGTGCAATGCTTAACCATACCCTAACATCTCAATGATTGCAGTTATGCATTAGTCATTGTTCCATTTCAGATTTTGGGCACCGGGTGAATCCATTTTCATTTCCTCATTAACACCCGAAGGCCCAACTTCCTAAAATAATCACATCCGTCGATCTCTAGATGTGTGGATGGTGGTCTTGATAATCTCCATCATTAGAAAGGCTTCAGGGAATACATAGTGGTTTTCGATAGAGGAATTTCGGGTTGATTTTATGGGAAAATAAAGACGAAATTCCAAAATCCGAGACATGGGTTTTTGTGTAACGGCCCCAATTAGCTGAATATCATGAGGATTTGAGAAATTTTGATCAGTTTAGGAGTTTTTTTATGTTTTTTCTGAAGGGAATATACCTAGATTTCGTGAATGGCCGGATTATGAAAAACACAATGCAAAAATGGATTGCCTTGGAACTGGAAATAATGTGCAGAATCATCCAGGATTGATTTAGGTATTGTTTGGGTCATAATGGTGGGCACGATAAAAATGGCAACAAATTTACTCATATGGTATATGTTTCATGTGAAAATAAGACTGGATTAAATCACCATAAGAGAACCGGTGCTATGTATAATTTGGTGTGAGTGTTAGTGGTTTTGACATATGCTCCATATCATGTGCTATGTGCATTTTCCTAAGAAGTGTGATGGTATTGATCTACATGATAGATATACCAATTGCAATAATATGTTTTGGCTTCTAAAGATGTGGCTCTTGACATTTGTTGCATTGTTATACAAATAATGGTGGATAAAGGATCTTCTTGCACTGCCTTTGGAACTTTTTGAGAGGATTGTTATTTCTATCCGGGAATAGGGAAAGGATATTGATGACTTAATTAGAGTAATAAGATCCTATTTTTAGAGGAAATGAGATAGCATATCAGTTAAAGGTGTCTATCCAATATTCCTGAATATTATTAGTAATCAATTCTAGATTTTCAAACAACACGTTATTCGAATAACCAATTCCTATTGTGTTGGTCAAATGGGACAACACATGGAGATGAAATGTTAAAATCCCCAAAATATTCTTCAACTTAATTCTATTTTGAAGATTAGTTCCATATTTGAGAGCAGATTTACATGAATCAGTTAAGAAATAGTTCCATAATTGATGGCATCATGTTAAAATTCAGTTGAGCACTCAAGGAAGATATAAGCAACAGATAAAGACCGGAGGAAGGGGTTAGCAGCTTAGGAAGATTTCTTGGCAGCAAGGCTGCATTTTTCTGTAAGCCCATAGGGAAATTGTAATCTTTTCAGATCTTAAGGTCTAATGCATGGATTTGTGGCTCATCTTCAGCAGAGCCTTGCGTTCTCTTCGATTTTTTGTATTTTGCTTCTCATTATGCCATCACTATTCATTTTTCTCTTGCAGTAAGATTACTATTAGGGTTAAAGGTGCAACAATTTGGTACAACCTCCATTGTTACAATTATAAAGTAATCATTTGAAGATAAAGAATTTCCTCTGTCTTACTGTGAGTAAGACAAGACCTTTATTTTTAATATGTATTGCTCAATATCAATCATAACCTCGATACATTGTTTTACATGCATTGACTTTTTGATTTGTTGGATTTGTCATTGTTAATGCCCAAAAAATTAATTATTCTTCATTTCAATTTTGTAGAGATTGTTTTGCCCTCTGCAAAGTATGAAAATTCGTTTTTTTTCTTTCTTTCTTATACCTTTCACGAGCAAGTTTTTTTTCTCTTATGAATGAGACTCCATGCCCAATGGATTTAGCCTTATGATTTGAGAGGATTGTGAAGTTTATTTCAGTAAACTATCCTTTATCTTCAAGTTTGTTTATCCTTTGTTTTATTATCTAAAATCTGACCATTGTGCTTTTATGTTCAAGTGTTGCTTGGTGAGAATGAGTAGCAAATATTTTGAAATCAAGAGGATTATTTTTGAAATCAACAATGAGTAGGCATTATGAAGAGGATTATTTTTAGAAAAAACTTCAAATGCCAAGGAGGAATTGTAGAGAATCATCAAATGATTTTTTTATGTTTTGAAATATTTGGCAAAGTTTGCACAATTTTGACGAGAAGCTCAAGAATTTGACAAAGCCAATTTCAGTGATAACGTCAAGCTTTGAGGTGGCAGAATATTTGGGAATTTTGGGACAAAATGAAGCAAGGAGTTAAAATTTTTGGAGATGTCAATTTTTGTGCTAACATAGGATCCATCTGGGGATGGTTCTTTCTTGCAAAGCACCAAGAACTGTAGAACACGTGCCTTCATCACTCTACATTATGAAATTACCCCTATCAAATTCTGAAACATGTCATTTCCTGTACATGTAGAAGATTATACCTTCTCTGAAACCATCTCTGATTTGAAACCCTCTCTATGCAACCCTGCTCATTCTTAGCTATTGGATGCAGGCCTAGTCAGAAGAAAAGGTTATTTTTGGGAGGAGAAACATAAAAGGAGAAGAGGACAGTTGGAAGGAAGAGAAGAACGTGTGAGGAAAGCAGGCGAGGCACACATGCAAGGAAGAACTGACGATGCTAGGGTTATGGTTTTTGTAATGTATTGTAATGGATGATGAACCAATAATATAAATAGGTAGTACTTAGAAGAAGAGAGAGAGAATCAGAGAGAGATCCTAGAGGGTCGGCTAAGAGAGAAAGAAGAGGATAGAGAAGGCAAAGAATTGTAAGAACTGTACTAGTCAATAAGTTGGTGAGCTAGAAAGCGGGGAGCAACTCATTTTCGAGGGTTAGATCGCAGGTTGAGGAGCATGGTGTGATCTAGTCAGCCTCGCAGGGATCGAGGGGCCTGTGGAAGAGGTTCATACCTAATATTGTAACCACGTGCGGCGTGATATATTACTGAACCATAATAAGGAGCTTGAGAGCCAAATCTTTGTGGATGTAGCCCAGGAGGGGGTGAACCACGGTAACACATGGGTTATGTGAATGAGTGTATGTGTCTTTATGGCTAATTAATTTTTGAATGTTAGATGAATGAATTAACTAGTTAGATTTGGTATTCCACATGCATGAATAGAATGACTACTATAATTAGATGCTAGACTGAATGATTAAAGATTACAGTGTACAACCACATATCTCCACTCATTCCAAGGTTGCAAACACCTGAGTATTGCAACCACCCATAGAGATATCTTGGGTGAGACTGCGCAGTACACTTTGTGTACTGCGTTGCCTTCTGGTCTACCAGAGGGGCCGATAGTTCAAATGGATTTTGTTGGGAGCTTATCAAATCTGAACCAAGGTCAATTTATGATAGTAAGGTAGGATCAAAATAACCTATAAAGAATCCTAAATAAGAAGTAAAAGCCAAAAAATGGTTTTGTTGTCGGTTGGTTGGAAAAGAATGGGATTGAGTACATGCGATTTACGACAGACGCATCAAAAGGATGACAAATCAGACGACAAGACGCCGAGAGAATGAGAATTTAAAGGGTATGTTGTGACTGTGGAATCCAACTAAGGTAGAGACAGAGAGATGTTTGAAGAAAAAGGAGCTAGAGTTTGCGCAGAAAGATAATAGAAACCCGAAGTTGACATTGCGCAAATACCTGGACAAGTATGTATTCTGTGACTTGCATGAAGTATTTTTTTGTGATTTCTCGCATGTATTACAGGAATGGATAAAAAGTTTGAAAGACAACCATCCCACAAATCAGATTAGACAACTAGAGTGGAATCCTGAAGAGATCGTGCAGTTACAACAAGTTGATAATAGGTTTACGTGCGCAGTAGATTTCTGGTTAGACAACATTGTTGCAGGATTTATCACAGAATTTGCAGTAGATACAACGAAGTCTTACAACGCAGTTGAACAAGAGTTCTTGAAGGGACCTCGAGGTAGGTACATCAGATCATTATATATTTCTATTAAGATATTAGTATATAACAAAGGTGTAATGACGATGGAGTCAGACAACTAAACTCCCTTGCATGCATGGGGGAAGGGGGGAAACACTGACAAGAGAAAGAGAAATGGAAGGAGAAATAGATAAAGGAAAGAAGGAGGAGGATTTGGACCCAATTATGATGGATGAAGACCAGATCAAGTGGATCATGGCAACATCTGGAAAAACACGCAGTGGAGTACCCTACCAATATAAGGCGAACACCAAGAAGAGAGTTGTAGCAGCAAGGGAAGGCTTGACAAGTGATGAAGAAGAGGTAGAGGATCTCTGGGTTGTGGAGCAGAATGAGAAAATTCTGCACGCGAAATATGAGGGGAAGATGAGAGGTCCAAGAGTGAAAATAGAAGGCAACACTCCTATCCATATTAGTGTCAGTGTGGAACCCATAAACCCACGTGCGACTAATACACCAAGAAGAACACCACCATTTAGACAACTGGATTTCGGGAGAAGGAAGACAACATGAAGTACATCTACATAAGGAAAAACAACTGGGGAGCCAGTTCATGAAGAATTAGTCAAGTATCTACATCGCGCGGAGGTAGTAGTTCAACATTCAGGATGGTAGGACATGATCCCACCATCAGGTTACCAGAATTCAAAGGAGAGGCATCGAAGGACCTGGAGAAGCACCTGTTTGTTTGTGAAAAGATCTGGGAAGCAAAACAGATCACTAATGAGGAAATTAAACTTGCATAGTTAGCTATCACGCTAAGATATTGCGCACTAGATTGGTACACGAGTTTAGTTGCAAACAGCCCACCAGGGACAACCTGAACGATTGGAGATATCAAAAAGTTGTTGATAAATGAATTCCATGAACCTAGTTCAGAGGACCAATACATGAATGAGATGATAGATATTAGATAGAAACCAGGAGAATCTGTATGGGAGATTGACCAGAGTCAAACGATTGAAGGGAAAGCTAAAGTACGTCATGATAGATATGTAACATAGGCATCTGTTCATCAATTCACTACTACCACACTTGAAATACCCGTTGCGACAACAAAAGTTTTAGACACATGCAGAGGCTCTACAGGAAACCCTACAACTGGAAGAGAACCAATATCAGAAGACAAATCCAGCCATAGGGGAGTTGAATGAGGATTTAAGAACTTAACATTCCAGCTAAATCAAAACAAAGGGAAAGACAAAAGAGAAACCATTTGGTGTACCACATGTAGGGCAGAAAGACACTATAAGAACAAATGTCCAACATTTACGCAATACATGGCAGCATGAATGCCAAACCTATTGCCAACATGAGGACTATGGTGTGAGATTTGTAAGAAACATGGGCATGATCCATATCACTGCCCAATGATGAAAATGTACTAGACAGTACCTAAGAGCTCATATTGCAACTTTTACAAGTCAGTAGGCCATGATGACAAAGATTTCAGAACCATAGACCTGATGAGGGAAAGAACATCAGATGCGTACAGGGTGCAGGCAGAAATGATGACCAGGCAAGTTGCACCATAGTTTAACCAAGTACCGGCCTCGTATAACACTGTACAACAGTAGTATAACACTGCACAACAACAATATAACATTGTGCAGTCACAGTATAATATCGTGCAACCACACTATAATACCGCGTAATATAACCAAGCGCCTCCATATAATGTTGCACAAGGGGATCGAGATGGATACATAGGTGGAGGAAGAGAAAGAGGAGGCTTTGGAAGAGGCGGAGGAACAATGGTATGCCACAACTGTCAACAACCAGAACATTATCCAAGAGAATGTCCACTTCCACCCGTGACGTGTATGTATTTTGGTGCATCAGATCATGACATAGAAGAATGTCCGACACTATTAGGGAAGATCCAGGAAAATAGAAATCAAAACAATCAGAATGTTCAGTGGATTTCGGTGGAAGCAACGGATGAAGGGAGAAACATCAACATAGTTACATGGGGAGGAGCTAAGAAAAGAAACGACATAGTAAGACAAGATTCAACACAACACCAATGGGTGAAGAAGAATGTCGAACCAAGGAATTCATGAAGCCAGACATTGCATAGACATCAACTATGAAACAAGCTAAGGAAGTACCAGCATACGAGATGCCTCCATCACTGGATTATACCAAAGAAGCACAGTCCCAAGGACAAGTAAGTACAATTAAAGGTTTTTTGCAATCCTGTGTTAAATTACTAAATGATCCATCATCTATGAAAGTACTACAAAATATGATAGAAAGATATAGCATAGAGGTAGATGGAAAGCTAGAACAGAAAACAGTTAATCATCTGCATACAAGAAGGAGAAGAGAATTTAGACTAAATGCCAAAATTGGAGATTTCAACATGGGAGATATTATACTAGATTTAGGATCCGAAGTAAATGTTCTACCCAAAAAGACATGGCAATGTATGGGAGAACCCAAATTAGGATATTCACCTATTCAACTGAAACTAGCAAATCAACACAGAGTTCTACCAATTGGAAGACTAAAAGGAGTGACAGTAGATCTGGATGGAGTGCATAGTAAACCCAATTTCGAAGTAATAGATATAGTGGATGGCACAACACCTTATCCAACATTGTTTGGCGTGGATTGGGCATTTGACAACCAGGCTATAATCAACTTAAAGACGAGGAAGATGACATTCGAGTAAGGAGAATACAGAGTCGTTGCGTCGTTGGATCCATTAGAAGGGGAAAGGTTTGTAGAACCTACTTTCTTGGACCTAGAGGAAATTAACCAGTTGTACAGAACAACCACATGACAAGAAGACTATGTGAACCCAAATGCAGATGGCATACTCAGTTAGAGAAGCATCACCTCATGTGTGTCAAACTCAGATACAGGCTCAGAAAATTGGGAGCAGAGGTTACACGAAGTCTCCATAAGACGATGCACAACAATAGACCGCGCAGTAAGATGGGTAGGTACGGAGATAAGGGAACCTCTCAGGTTCCATGCGGTGAATGAGTTAGAAGAATTCTTAACATGATACGAAGATGAAGTGTAAGAAAATTAGAGGCTCTTATCCCTAGACATAACACTCAAGGGAACACCTGCATGATGGTGGAGTGCGCACAAAAAAATAGTTAAGGACTGGTACCAATGTAAGCAGTTACTGCGCATTAGGTTTGGCACAAAACGAAGAAGCAACCAACTACAGAAATATGACGGACAGGGGGCACCAACAGAACACTTGGAGAAGTGCAAAAATCTATTGAGGATGACACCACCAGAGGAATGGCCTCATCATTTTATTCACACCTTAGAATGGATTCCAGCAAACTGGTATACAGACTAGGAATTGCGCAGAGGAACTACAAACTGGACAATATTACAACAAAATTTTCTAGTTACTTTCTCATTTGAGCACGAGAACCCCAACATAGAATCAACACTTAAACACATCAGAGAGGTGATATTCATTAAAGAAATGGAAGTTGAACTCATGACAGAAGAACAATAGCAGATCGGACAGACAGTGAAGGAACTATTGTCATGCTACCTTGTATAGGAAGAACCACGAGACAAAGATGACCCGCAGAACATTCAGATTGAGGAGGTTGAAGGTGAAAGAGAAGTGGAAGGTCCACCCTTGGAATCATAAGTATTTGTTGTGCCGATCAAGGTGAAGAAAGTGAACATTGGGACACTTGAGAATCCCAAAATGGCCAACATTGGAGATTATTGGGATGAGCAAATAGTGGAAAGCATAACCGAGTTAATGCACGAGTACATTGACCTATTCCCAACAATGTTCACATAAATGAAAGGCATAGCAAGAGAGCTAGGTGAAATGAAGATACCTCTCAGAGTTGAAGCAAGATCGATCAGACATAGACCATACAAACTAAACCCTATATATAAGCAAAAAGTCAAAGCTGAAATTGATAGGATGTTGGAGGATGGAATCATAGAACCAGTAGAGGAATTAGAATGGGTAATCCCTATGGTAGTCCAGGAGAAAAAAACAAGGAGGGATAAGGATATGTGTCGACCTGAGGAAGTTGAATGGTGTGTGCCTACATGACCCGTTCCCTACTCCTTTCACATATGAGGTATTGAAAAACGTAGGAGGACAGGAATCTTATTCATTCACTGATGGATTCTCAGGATACCATCAGATCAAGATAGCTCCTGAAGACAAATACAAGACCACGTTTGCCACAAAATGGGGATCCTACCAGTACACAATGATGTTGTTTGGACTGAAGAATGCACCAACAATATTTTCTAGAGTAGTCATAACTGCATTCAAAGAATTCATCCACCAATTTCTAGAAGTATATCTGGATGATTTGACAGTCTATAGTTTGTTGAAAGACTAGGTAGGGGTCTGGAGGCTGATGTTAGAAAGATGCATGTAGTGTCAAATATTGTTAAACATCAAGAAGTGCATCTTCAAAACACGCTTTGGGATACTATTGTAGGATGCAAGCAAGGCTTGTTAGTAGATCCTGCCAAGATTGCATTAATTGTGAATCTACCACCACCAAAATTAGTACGTCAGTTAAGAGCAACATTGGGACACACAAGATACTACATGAAATTTATAAAAGGGTATGCGTAGATCACTACGCCAATGGAGAAACTGCTAAGAAAATACATCAAGTTTCAGTGGAATGAGGACTTCCAACAAGGATTGGACACCCTGAAAGAGAAGATGGTAACCACACCAATACTTGTCTCCCTGGATTGGGAAAAGACATTCCATGTGCATGTAGATGCATTGGCCATAGCACTGGGAGCTATTCTGGCGCAACCAGGATCAGGACAATTGGACCATCCTATAGCATTTTCTAGCAGAAAACTGTCAGAATCAGAGCATAATTACAATACCACAGAGAGAGAAGGCTTAGCTATGGTATATGTGCTTCAGAATTTTAGACATTATTTATTGGGAAAAAATTTCAAGATGTTCATAGACCATTCATCTCTCAAATACCTCGTTGACAAGCTAGTGTTGGGGGGGAGAATTTGTAGATGGTTATTTTTGTTCTAGGAATTTGACTTTGAAGTGATAGTCAAACCAGGGAAGTTGAATGCAGAACCTGATCACCTGTCGAGGATCACTAATGGAGAGGAACCTACGAACCTAGAAGAAAACTTTCCCGACGCACAATTATTTTCAGTCCAAGTAGCCAATGAATATTTTGCAGACATCATTCAATACTTGAGTACAGGGACTGCACCACAAGAATTCAACACTACGCATAAGAAAAAAATGGTAGTCAGGGCTGCAGACTATCAATTGTTTGCAGGACACTTATACAAGATGGGTGCAGACAACATCTTGAGAAGATGTGTTCTAGAACATGAAAGACCTAGGATTTTAGCAGAAGCCCATGAGAGAATAACAAGAGGCCATTATGCAGCCAAAGCTACTGCGTAGAAGGTATTGCACGCAGGACTATGGTGGCCGACTGTTCATAGAGATTCAATGGACTACTTCTAGAGATGTGATGTATGTCATAGGGTTGGTAAACCGAATAGACGAGACAATATGCCCCTGAGACCACAAGTAACTTTACAGGTATTCGACAAATGGGCAATCGATTTTGTGGGACCAATTAACCCACCAACAAAAAGGCCAGGAGCGAGGTATATTATTACTGTGACAAAATACTTAACAATATGGGAAGAATCAACATAAGTAAAGGATTGCATAGTAGAGACAATGACACACTTCTTGTTTTAGCAAGTGATCGCTAGATTTGGATGCCCAAGAATTTTTATGAGTGACCAAGGTACTCACTTCATTAACAACACTATTAAGGCTATGCCTGAGGAGTTTGAAGTTTATCATCAAAAGAGTACACCATATCATCCCCAAGCAAATGGAACAGTGGAATCCTTTTACAAGATCCTCGAGAATGCATTGTCAAAGATATGCAATGTTAATCAGGACAATTGGGACTTGAATATACTAGTAGTACTGTGGGCATATAGGACCACATGCAAAACATTGACAGGGAAGACACCATTTAGATGGGTGTATGGACAAGAAGCAATGGTGCCATTAGATGTTTTGGTACCTAGTCTGCGCATAGCAACAATTACCAACATGACATAGTGAGGCACAATACAGGAAAGGATAAGTCAACTGATGATCATGGAGGAAGATAGGATTCTATTAGGGTTACACCAAGAAGTACATAAAGCAAGGGACAAAGCTTGGCATGATAGATATATCAAGAGGAAAAATTTCAAGGAAGGAGACCTAGTCTTGGTATATGACAGTAAATATTTTCAGCACACAGGAAAACTCAGAATGCATTGGTTAAGACCATACAAAGTAAATACTGTCATAGATGGGGGAGCTGTACAATTGAAGGATTTAGGAGGGATGTAACTTAGAGGAATAATCAATGGGAGTCGACTGAAACTGTATAGGGACAGTCAACCTCCTAGTAGGTAAAAAAAAAAAAACTAAGCCCAAAAACAGAGGGTTTACCGTGCCAGTCATCAAAAGACAACAATCAATGAAAGGAGAGGTAGCGCGCCGAAAAGAGAATGTTCGTGCGCACTCGAAAACATTAGCACGACGGAGAAAGGACCAACAATCACTAAAAGGCAGAAACAACAGAAATGGAGGGTATGGAAAATAGGCGCCAATGGACGACATCTATCAAAATTGAATGACAAGAACGATTGACGGGATGCCGCATTAATCACGCCAATTGATGATGGCAAGAGAATTGAATGGAAAGTACTCGGGAAGTGCCAGTTCATTCTAAACACAAATTGGGTAACGTATCCGAGAAGTTTCACACGATTCTTTTATAAGGCAATCACGTGGGGATCAGAAGGGTTATTGTGACATTGAGAGAAGCACGAAGCAACAGAGTATATAGAGCATAGAGTAAGTTTGCAGAAGTTACAGAGCCAACTAAGCTCGACGGAGAAAATTTTCACCACCATGGCACCACCCAAGATAGGAGTGTCGAGCTAGGCTTACAGAATTACCTCGAAGCAACCTTAGAGCACCTCAACAACTATAGGGAAGCAAACAAAAACCACCTTGGCCTATGGTATTCATCAATTTGGACGAAATCCTGTCGCCCAATATGGAATCAGGAAGCCCCACACCATTGGTGGAGGAAACTCAATAGACAACACCAATGGGCATGGATATTGATATGCTAGAAGTAGGACAAAACCAACACTCCCAAGATGCAGAACATCCTTCATGCTCTGAAAACCCTGAAGAAGCCTCGAGGGTTAATGGAACGATCCCGAACCAGACAGAAACGACTGCACCAAAAAGATCACACACAACCACACAGGAGCAGCCACATGAGGGCATAGTAGAAGATGTCACCGGCCAGGTAGAGGCATATGCAGAAGAGAGAACAATGGAGACTGGAACCTCGAGTCAGCCACCACAATGGAAGGGCAAGAAAAAAGTAACAAGATCACCACACATAGAGGCTTCCACAACCATAGTCTTACTGAGCATTCCGAAAGGGGTGCGTGTCACGACTAACCTATTAGGACACGCAAAAAAACTATGGTACTTGGATCATGATGTGATCAACACAAACAAGTTTCGAGAGTTTTCAAAGTAATTTTTCCTGGATATTGTGGGTATAGGACACTTCAGGGAACCAATTAATCAACCAAAACAGTGGGCAGCTGGATTGGACAACACTAACATTCTAGACCTATTGGAGATCCTGCACTTTGGAAGGGGTTAGGATGCAAACAACTGCATCAAGAAGTTGATGGCAGTTACCCATAGAGGATACATATGGGTGGAAGAGCCCGTCTTGATAGACGTGGAGCTCATTGCACATATTACACGGCTTCCATCTCGGGAAGAGACACCTGCGCAGTTCCTTGATGACAAAATGAAGGATAATTCACTGACTGGGGAAATGAAGAAGATGTATGGTACAGAAAGAGGGCCACTCATAATCATAATTAAGCGCATTAGTGATGCAACAACAAGGATGGCCATGAAACTCATGGCGTGCAAGTTTCTCAGGAAGTGCCACAAGGAGGAAGTCCCTGCTGGGGTCGTCGCAGTTTCAACACAATGTATGGAGGGCACTGTACTTAGCTGGGCCCCATACTTGTTAAATATATTCTTGGAAGACTGCAAGGACGCGCAGGACCTGGGGACATAATTTCACTATTCTTGGCTACTCATCTTGATTGCCTTGGTCGGATGGAGGGAGCCTAAGTATACATACTTTGCCGAGAGATCCACTCATTGTTGCACAATGCGATACTATCATTGGGTAGCACTTTAGACCCTAAAAACAAAAGTGTGATTGCAGTCATGTTCACAGGGTATTACAACAAACTACATGAGAGCATTGCCAACACTTGGTGGATTACACCACAAGTGGTCATGCAATATCAAAGCATCACCAAATTTAAAGGGACCAGGCATGCAATATGGATCCAAACACAGAAGGATCCCGAGAAGGAATGGCTACAAATATGGTACTGCGTAAAGGAAGAGGATGTAGAAATGGTCATCAAGGACTGGAATGATGACTGGAGGGTTCCAGTTCTGAATCAAGAGATGTCCGCGGATAAGGAGGCTGATGCAGGGAAAGAACAAATAGATACCCACAGGATACAAAATGACTCCCAAGAAGCCAAATCCAGGACAAAAGTCGATGCAACAGAAGAAAGGGGTTGCAACCAAGAAAGGTAACCAGGTGGGGAAGAAGAACAATACCTAGGTGCCGCAGGAACATGAAAAGAGATAGAGACATCACATGGGACCACATCAAGTGCTACTCAACAGGAGCTAGGCTAGACCAAGAGGCCAATCATACAAATGGGGGGTGCGTGCAAGAAAACTAAGGCGTAAAAAATGCCATCAGAATATACAATCACAAAGGACGATGCAGACCTCGTGGCTCAAATGGTTCAGGATCGAACGATCGAGGATTTTGATGAAGCCCAACATCAAAGGGACATGATCCAGAAAGAGTTGGTCGACATGAGGCAGCTCCTCAAGTAGATCATAGAAACATCAAGGACATGTAGAGGAATAGAATCATTCCCTGCAACATCACAGACAGGAGCCAAGGCTGGCTCGAGTGAGCAGGATAACATCCAGACGATGGAACATGTGAGCTCAATGTTTCACGTTACACCCAACATGTTGCACATGGATGAGATTGTGGGCCAGAAAACACTGAAATATTTGGCACAATTATAGTTGGTAATGGGGCACATACCAATCAATGCGTTATACAAATTTCAAGTCAGTGTCGCGCAAGAGGTACAGTCGCGTGCATTCACAGATATAGTAGAAATGCAATAGAAGAAGGGAAATAGAGAAGCGTTGGAGTTGGTGCTTGAGCAGGTCAATATTGAGACCAAGGAAGAGACGGATCGTGTGGATAGGCTCAAGCAAGGATTGGTTATAGCCTATGACAAAATTCCAAAGAGCACACAAACAACAAAGCCCACGACGATGCATAAAATTGATCAGATTGTACAAACAATCGATCAATACAGGCAGGAGATCGAGAACCACTGGGAACAACTTGTCCCTACCACTCCCCTGAAGGTCAAGAAGTAAAGGAAGCAGGAAGCAACAGGGAATATGGAGGAGATTGAATGACAAGTCCACGCAGCTGTTGACTTGTTTGGCAAAGCAACACAGTTATGGACAAAGATGGAGGAGGATCAAAAGGTCCAACAGTGGGACTAGGAAGAGGAGAAGATAAGCACAACTATCCAGGACCTCAAGCAGAGGTAGAAGATGATGCAGATCATTGAACGCCTCAAAGGAGTACAGGATATGAAGAAGCTGCAAGAAGAACTCATCGCCGCGTAGACACAAAAGAAGGAGCGACAAGCTCAAATGGAACCTCTCCAAGAGCGGGAAGCGAAGGTCATTGTGCAGGTAGAGGAGGCAAAGAAGAACATGGCACAAACTCAGGCAGAGTGCGTAGATATGATCAACGAGGATATTACAACGTAATTATTGAATGCGCTCAGAGAAAAGACCACGCAGGCTCAAACAAAAGCAAGGGAACTCGCTCAGAAATTCTAGATTCTGGCAAGAGCTATTGAAGAAGCAAACAAATTTTAGGTGTCTTGGGATGAGCCACATGTCAGTGTTAGGGTCCTGTTGGATGCATGCCTACTCAGGAGAAAAGGCTATTTTTGGGAGAAGAAACATAAAAGGAGAAGAGGACAATTGGAAGGCAGAGCAACACGCGTGAGGAAAGCAGGCGAGGCGTGCATGCAAGGAAGACCTAACGAAGCTAGGGTTAGGGTTTTGGTAATGTATTGTAATGGTTGATGAGCCAAGAATATAAATAGGTAGTACTTAGAAGAAGAGAGAGAGAGAACCAGAGAGAGAGCCCAGAGGGTCGACTAAGAGAGAAAGGAAAGGACAACAAGGCAAAGAATTGTAAGAACTATACTAGTCAATGAGTTGGTGAGCTAGAAAGCAGAGAATGAATCGTTCCTGAGGGTTAGATCGCAGGTTGAGGATCCTGGTACGATATAGTCAGCCTCGCAGGGATCGAGGGGCCTGTGGAAGAGGGTCAGACCTAATATTGTAACCACACACGGCGTGATATTTTATTGAACTATAATAAAGAGCTTGAGAGCTATATCTTTGTGGACGAATCCCAGGAGGGGGTGAACCACGGTAACATCTGGGTTATGTGAATGAATGTATGCGTCTTTATGGCTGATTAATTGTTGAATGTTAGATGAATGAATTAACTAGTTAGATCTGGTATTACACATGCATGAATAGAATGAATGTTATAATTATATGCTAGACTGAATGAATAAATATTACATTGTACAACCGCAGATATCCACTCATTCCTAGGTTGCAAACACCTGAGTATTCTAGTCACCCATAGAGCTATCTCGGGTGAGACTGCACAATACACTCTGTGTGTTGTGTTTTCTTCTGGTCTACTAGAGGGGTTGATAGTTTAAAGGGATTTTGTTGGGATCTTATCAAATCTGAACTAGGGTCAATTTATGATAGTAAGGTAGGATCATAATAACAGATAAAGAATCCTAATTAAGAAGTAAAATCCAACATTAGCCGAAACAAAACTATTGTTCAAAATGGAATCAAAACTACATTATACACACTACAAACTGAAAATAACTGTTGCGCGATAGAAACCAAGTGCTTGAAACCTCTACACAAACTTGAAACTAAAGTGAATTTTCAGTAGAGGAGCTTATTTATGTACAAGACTCCTACACTATTCATCTCAGCCACTTATAATCAAGTGAAATTATTCTTCCCGTGAAACCACACAAGCAACTGTATAAGGGAATGAACTTCTAGCTTGCAACTGTCTGAGAAAGAGGCAAAAAAATATGAATTCTGTAGTAAGAATTTCATTGATACCTAATGCTTACGAACCCAATATAGTAGTTTTCTAAAATTTGCGACTTTCAACATATTAAACATTGAAGATTGCAGCCATATTGCAAATGGATCATGAAAAGAATGAGAAAAAAATCGACAGCTCACTGATTGAAAGTGAGGCTCCTTCTTTAAATCTGAATGGACTGAACTGCTTTTGAATATCCTCTGATCTTTCTGATGTATTACTGTCCAAAATTTTTGTTGACGATGATAACAGAATCTGTACATCTCCTTGAAAACTTCGAGGTGCATGAAAATCGAAACTACCCAAATATGTTTCTTCATAGACTGGCATATATTATTCATCCTCATTGTTGTTTGAAATTTCTGTGGATGATGACAAAGGAATCTACCCATACTTTTCCTGAAAATCAACATTACCATCTGTTATCACTGAAATTTCGTCCGCACATGGTTACAAGAACTCAACATCGTGAAACAGTAATGAAGTCATTCATGGCCCTGAATTAATCTCACAGCATTCAAAAAAGGGAAAAACTATATAAAGTAGTGACAAATTGAAGAGCGCTTTACAGAAGTTGGGTGCGCGTGCACATGCGTGGAACAAGAACGTAGAGTGCGCGCATACGCGCACGATGCGTGGCTGTTAGCGCAAAAAGCCGCGCACCTACTAAACGGTGCATTTATGAATATGGTCGGCCTCCCAATCACTTATGGTTCAGCTCCCAAGCTGATTTGACCTCCAAATCCGGGCTGGATCCGAATGGTGGGCTGGTCAAAGACATAATAATGCCCTAAATGGCCTCTTTTCACACTACAAAGCAGTTACACAATAACCCAATGCAATGCTATAAAAAGCCATGAATGCACCTCATTTTCTCAAGGAATTCAAAGTAATGTTATGCTGCCTATATTGTTTTAGGGACTCCATCCTTGACAAGAACACATTGGCACCATTTCATTGAGCAATCCACCTCTCCATTGAGTGGATTTGCAAAGAGTTCTTTCACCACTATTTTCATTTTCTTTGTTGTAAGGAGAGCAAGCTTGTGAGGGTCCAAGAGC
>SNQJ01S0063473.1:15852-43695 GCA_010110895.2 Picea sitchensis
GTTGTATATGGAGAACATAGGGGGTTGTAGCCTCCTTCTGGTTGTAGCCAGAGAATTGGCGAGTTGGAGCTTCCCTCAGGTTGTAGCCTGAGAAACTAGGGGGTTGGAGCCTCCTTCCAGTTGCAGTTGGAAAACAAAGGAAGTTGGTTCTTCGAATGAATATAATTCTTCAAGACACATAAGAAAAAACATTTTGTGGTTTTCTCCCGATTTGGGTTTCCACGTAAAACACTGGTGTACTGTGTATGTGTATGATTGTTCATTTGTTCATTTCTTATTTACTCTGCAGTTATTGGATGATACTGATTCATTGATATAACACTTGGATTATATGGCTAAAAGGGATTAAATTGCTCTATTACTGATTCACCCCCCCTCTCAGTAATCCAACAAAAATAACTCTTTATAAGTCTCATCTTTCAACATAATTTTTCTCTATTTTAATAAGGAAGAAATTCTTATTTTTCCAAGATGAGAAACTGTACTCATTTGTTTATATATGTATATTTTAGATATATTGTTTATTTCATTACTGCAGTAATTTTTGTATTCTAATATAAACATAAACATTATCTATAGATTTGGACAACTTTCTAAGAATTGCATGCCATCTCAATTCAAGATTTTATTTATTAAATTTACTATATTTTCTACCATTCACTTTGTGATGTAGAATTATGTATGTACACATCATGCACAAATCCTTAAAAAAAATATTATAACTTATCAGATATAACATTATTTGTAACTACCAATAACTAATATGCAAGTGGTATTCACTAATAACACAAAATATACATATTTCAACGAGATAAGCCTGAAACAAATGGAACAAATACCTTCCACCCAACCTTAGATGCAAACACCTAAGTTACTTGTCTTGATCACCCCTAGCTTGAACATGACTCCATAAGGGAGAACTTAGCTCCACTCCTTAGTCAATATGCCCATGTACACTTAATAAATCATTTTCCTAACACAAGAGTTCTCACAAAAAAAATATATCCTTCAACAACTTACTCATCTGTCTCATGCCTCCCACATATTTTGTATATATCCTCTTTTCTTTTTCCTAGGACTTTTTTTTTTAATTCCTTTCCCTCGAAAATTCTTAGAAATACCTAATTTTGATGGGATGCTAGTGACATAACTCCACTCTTAACACTTGTTAAATATATCTCCGAGTTAACTCAAACATGTTCCCCACTCAAGGAGTCATAGTCACGTATTTTTAACCTAGTTGTTCCATTTGTTTCTTGCATATATTACATTAAAAAAAATTGTCTCTTACATCTTTCCATAAAAAAGGACAGTTGGCATGTCCAAGGTCTTTCTCAACAATTAAAAAAATAGCAGTTAAATACCTTAATAAAACCAAGTACAAATTTCCATAGATGGAAATTATTCAATAAAATGTTTAATACCTGAGGATATTACAAAGGATAACTCAAGCGGAAGAATATTTTGTCAACGGAAAAGGATTTTGTATGCATGAAGATGACCATACTTACATTAGATTGTACAAATATTGTGGAATCCCTCTTCTTCTCCCTTCATTTGTTTTTTATTGGTATATTTTTATTGAAGTCCGTAAGAAGTAAAAAATATAGTCCATCCATTTTTATAATAAGAGAAAGAGATAATTCATTTGCCTACCATTTAATGTAGGTAATGTGACAACACAAATTTTCTGTCATTTAATAGAAGTTTATAAAATGCTTAATGCATTTAACCATAAGGAAGAAGAACCCCTAAAATATTTTTACCCTGAAGGATTATTTAAGAACATTTACCATCCATGAGGTATATAAAATTTTTCACAAAGGTTGCATAAGGAATGTGCGACAATGAACCAAATACCACCAAGAAGAACGAAAAAAAAGTATGAAATGATGACTTGGCTACATATATCATCTCAAAGAATCAATGAAAACATATCATAACAGGTAAATTTAACAATTGAGAGGGGGTAGGAATCAGTTGTCATGGATGTATAAACAATTATGCTTCTTTTAAAAAGAAAACTTTACAAAGGCAGCCTCAATGATAGTCACAATAATCTTGAGTAAATAAACATTGGCACATTAAGCATCAGTCACATTTATGAGAAAAAAAGAGACAAATATTTCTAAATGAAACTGCATACCAAGGTGAAAACCTCTTTTTCTTTATATAGGTAAGTAATGGTTACATTCTTTACATTATCATACATATAGTACCGACTCATATTAGGCTAACCTCGAGTTTACAAGGCTGTATTTGCTGTGAGTACCAACTCTCTGTTTTCTCTAGCACCCACTAAGGAAGGAAGCACCAGCTCCACAGTTTCTCTGCACCAACTAGGAAGGAAGCACCAACTCCTGGTTTTCTCTAGTACCAACTAGAAGGAAGCACCAACTCCTATGTTCAAGAACCCACTTAAACCTCACGAGGATAACAATCCTCCTAGCACCTCCCTACCACCTTTGTTTTATAAATCTTTGCTTCTTGGAAACTCATTACCGGTGATATAATGTTCAACTTAATGGCTTACGGACTCATCAGCATTCTGTGCATTTCATTTCTTTGTTTGCGGGGTGCCTTCACGCACACATGACTTGCAGCTGTCTTGTTCTTCTTCTTTTATTCTCTTTTTTTTTTTTTTTTTTTTTTTTTTTTTTTTTTTTTTTTTTTTTTTTCTTCTTCCCTCTCTTCCTTCTTCACACATGTATCACCTCCACCAACAACAACCAAAACAAGCTCAACAACAACATCTCTCTTCTATGTATAGGTAGTAGCATAGCATATGTGCACCTTGTGCATGCAATCGCACAATACCTCTACATACTCGCACTATGCGATCCTCCCTCTGGAGTGCTGCTGCTTTTGATCATCACAAATCTTCCAGCTTCTCTGTTGGTTCCCCGCCCGCGTCCAACATCACTAGGTGTTATTCTGATATTCCTTTTCTCTGCAGCAATTGGAGACTCTTAGATCTTCTCTGTTATTACCCGGTCGAGGCTCACCCTCTTTGTTTAATTCTGAGCTCAACCCTCTTCCAAGCGTCAGTAGCCCTATGACCTATCTTCATCCCCTTGGAAGATTCCCAGAGACTCTTTATCTCCTCTATTTTGAGAAACCATCAATGGTTTCTAGCGGTTACCAGCGTGAGGAGCAAGATTAGCCCTCAGATTATGCTCAAATTCACTGCACCATTGGATTAACTTCTGAGCGATTGTTCTCGTTATTTGCCCGTTCACACTTTTGAAATTTGGAGATTTTGTGATGAGGCATCTTGACTCTTTATGTTGTGAGATTTGAAAAGGAGCTTGGCTTCTCTGGCTCCCTCCTCTACATGACCACAAACGGTGACCATGGTCTGATGAGCAATTCGCCTTTTGATGTTGCGACATTAGGTATGATCTAGTGTCGACGCTCCCGGACCACGATCCCAAAGGAATTTCGAGGTGGAGTTCATCCTAGGTCCTTCCTCCCATGTGTAACCACATGCGATGACCACGGGCTACGCTAAAGGCGCTTTGAGACTCATGATATTCATGATACGATGCGGCGTTCCACGCGATCTCGGTGAATCAGCAGTCGGTGTTTTAGCGATCTCACATCGTTGTTCCTTATATGGAAGTTCTTGTCACTCCAAAGTCGCCAATAAGTGAGACTTCGAGATGGAGCTTAGATTGACGGTCCATGTTCTTGGTGGATTGATGGTCCAAATCTTATCGTGAATTCACATCTCGCGGTGATTCTGTGATGGGAGTTTCTCGTCACTCCAAGTCTCAATAGGTGAAACTCCAGGATGGAGCTAGAGCAACGATCCAGAATCTTGGTGTATCGACGGTCCAGATATTTTCTTGATCTCCGCATTATCATGAGTTTGAACTTCTTTCCTTTGGATTTACCGATATGCGAGCGCTCGAGTAAGGTCTTTGTAGTGCTCGATTTTCCAGCGTCCTCTTGATCCAATGGTCCGCGACTATCCTTTACGGCGATGGTACGCCGTATTCCTTATACGGATCTAACAACTAGATCACACCTTTATCCAATGGCTAGGATCATTTCTCATTTCGCAATTTTGGCACTTCGCGATTTCACCACTTCGCGATTTTTGCCACTTCACGATTTACATGCCCGTGATTTTGTCACTGATTTCTCCTTCTTATGATGGAAGGGTCTCAAGCCTTCGTAATGCGATCCTGAACTCTGAAATGAGTCGAGACCAGCATGTTGACATTCTCATTTTGCCTCTTCTTGCTCTTTAATGATATGCGGAGTTCTCCCGATATGATAATTAGGATCTTCTGCTCGGATCTACGCCTAAGATCTATCCACCTCCTCTTCTGCACATTCTTCTTATCTGAATTCATATCTAATGGTCGCTGGCGGGGATTTAGGATGGGGTCCAATGATGCTGATGCTCCTCCTCTTCCATTATCAACTGCGTTGTTGATCATGATGATCTTTGTCATCGTTTTTCTTTCCATCAATCACTCGATCACCGCCACCAATGATAGAAACTCGCCTTGTCTGATAACCTGCCAACAATCCTCGCACTATCTCTTCTAAACTTACCGAGCTTGCTCTGCATTGTCTTCACAAAATACCCGATAATTTTTCTTGTACTCAGCCGCCATCTTCAACTGTTGTACTTTCCGTAGCCCAGCAAACGCTATGATGCACATTAAACATTTACCAACATAAAGGAGGTAAAAGTGCAACAAATGTGAAATTCATGGATTTAGGCAATGATAACATGTATGCAACGTGCCCTATCTTTTCTAATATTTCAGAAGGTCCATCATACCTTGCTACCAAATTTTGGAAACTTCCTAATCTTAGCGAATTTGTTTTCTCCTTTACTTTTAAAACACATGTTCACCCACTTTCAAATCTCTAAAGCTTCGGTTTTTAGCGTATAACTTCTTCCCTATCATTGGTAGCATCTAGAATTCTATTTGAGCTTTTGACCTTATCTCTTCCATTTCCTTTAGCAAATCAGGCCCAAAACTGCTTTAATACATTAGATTAATCCTAATAGCGTGTGTTACTTTTCTCCCATAAAATGCTTCAAATGGACTCATTTTCAATGAGAATCGATACTCATTATTTTAAAAATTCCACTAAGTTGATCTTGTCCTCTGATAGTTTGATTCATCACATACATTCTAAGCATGTCCTATATTATTTTGTTACTCCTCTTTGTTTTCCCGCCGGACTCTGGGTGATAGACTGTATTGAGATTTTATTTTGTCCCAAATCCTTTAGACAACCCTTCCAAAATTGGAAATGAAGCTTCGGTCTCTATCTAAAACAGTTTCCTTAGGCACTCCATGTAGCGACAACTTCTTTCACATAGATGTCGACGTATTTGTTTCCTTTTTATTGTTGTCTTTACTAGAATAAAATGTTCTTCCTTCATCAGTTACTCCACCACCACCATGGTGAATCATATTTACTTCATTTTTATGGGCATCTTTGTAATAAAATCGATTGTGACTACCTCCCACTTTCATCATGGAATGGGAAATGCGGATTAACAATCCCACCGGATATCTATGTTTTTCTCCGCGTTTGTTACTCTAGACATATGGTTATGTAATTAGGCACTTATTTCTTCATTACATGCCAAAAGTTTTGGCTTCTTGCTGATGCAATTGTCTTCCGATATCATGGGTGCCCAACATATGGAAAATTATTCATTTCTCTTAGCACTTCATTTTTCATCTCTCTGTATTTTTGAAGCATTATTTTACTTTATGATAATTTCATCTTCTTTTATCTCATAATAATTTAATTTCTGCTGAAAATTTCTTTTTGTAATGTTTGTTTTATTTTTTAAGATAATGTTGTTCTGAATTTTCTAGTGCAATAATTTTATCTTTCATACCAATCTTGTACATGTTGATGGTTGCAACATGCACTTCATGAGCTCTCATGCTAAGTGCATCAACCATGATTCTCCTTTCCCTTTATATGCTTAATTTGAAATTCACATTCACTCAAAGTTCCAACCATGTATGGATGATTTTAAGATGAAAATTTATTATTTTTAAATGCCAAAGAAACCTTGGTGAATATTACTAATCCTTCATATACCAAGTATTAAATGTTTGGTGATATTTTTGTAAAAATATTCAAATTTCTAAGGATTTTATATAGTTTGTATAATGTTTTGCAATTTTTAAAATTAAAATAATTTTATCCTATAAATTTGGGTGAATCATTTTGGAATAGTGAATATTGTTTTGGGAAAAACCATGGAAAAGAATTATCCCATGCCCGAAATTTAGCCCCTAAAATCATCCATCCCATGTAGTTTGTGTGGCCTCTAATGTTGGTTATCCAAAAAAAAATTCTTTAGATCATAGTGTTATGTGCTTAGCTCAAATTTGTTCCCCATGAGTTATTGTCTCCACATTTCCAATGCATGTAAAATTGTTGATAATTCCAAGTCATGTGTAATATAATTCTTCTCATGCTCTTTTAGTTTTGTGGAATCATAGCATACCACATGAAGTATTTTTAATTGATAACTCTAGCCTCCCCTTCCTTGAATGCAGCCGGTTCACACAAAAAGATATTGAAATAGATATACAATCTTCAAGGTTGGTGTGCCTGTCAAAATGTCTTTCAACTATTGAAAAACTCTCTTCACATGAGGGCCGTTCAAATTTCACTCCCTTCTTTTTACAAAGAAGTGATTAGGCTTGCAATCTTTGAGAATGTTTTTATGAATCTTTGGTAATAACCATCAAGTCTCGTGAACTATTTGACCTTTGTTACATTCTTTGGCACTAATGCATCCTCTAATGGCCTCTATATTTTCAAGATCCACTTCTATTTGTTCTATTGATATTATACACCGAAGAAGTAAGTGATTTTTTTTTTTATAAAAGATGCACTTACTTAACTTATCATACAATTTATGCTATCACAACACTTGCAACTTCCATTATAAAATGTTTCTCATGTTCCTATTACTTAGAGTAGATGAGTATATAATCCAAGAAAAATCACAAACTTTTATAGGTACTCCTTGAAAACTCCATTCATTAGGCACATTAAAACAACTAGATAATTTGATAGTCTAAATGGAACTATGGTGAATTCATAATGAACATATATTGTCCTAAATGATGTCTTGTTATGTCTTCTTCCATTATCCTCACTTGATGATAGCTTGACCTCCAACTCAATCTTCAAAAATATTCTTGGCCTGCTTTGGGTTGATGGAATAAGTTATCAATTATTGGAAAAGGATATTTATTCTTATGGTGATCTTATTCAGCTCTTTTAAATCAATGCATAACCTTAAGGTTTAGTAATTATTATTCACAAAATGAACAAGGGCACCCCAAAGGTGGGGACACATTTGGGAATATATACTCCTTCTTCAAAATCTCTTCAAGCTACATATACAACTCCTTCAATTCAAACATGTTCATTATGTATGGTGTCTGGCATCTTGGACATTAGGGTAACGTCTGACACACAATCAATAGAGAAATCAATGTCTCTTTGGGAATTTGGAAGTTCTAATATTTCCACCAAAAAATATTCAAAATCCCTCCAAGACTAGATGGTATTCAATCCTTACCACTTTATCTTTGGATGCCTTTTCGATCTGGGCTACAAAAGTTTGACATTCCTTTCTGAAACGTTTTTTTTCAACTACATTGATGAGAGATTTCGTCTAACATCTACAACTATTGGAATGACTTGAATCTTTCCTTGATTCCCTTCCTCATGAAAACATGTAATTGTCTTGTTGTAACAATCTAGAATGATGGGTGTTTTCTATCCAATCCATGTCAATTATACAATCATGTGAACCCAATAGTATGATGTTTACATCTACCTTTTTGTTGGGTCCATTCATGTATATCAAGCAATCTTTAAAAAACTGATTGATTTTCCTCTGAGCCTAGTGGCTAATTGAACTAACAAATATTTCCTATGATTATTTATTTGAAAATGAAATATTTCAACAATGTTAGACTTTTTATGTTACTATGGGTCTTCACAAGATCAATTAAAATTATTATGGGCTCGTCATCAATCTTACCTTCAACTTCAATCATGAGGGGTTGATATTGCACTTTCTTTTCATCCAACACTACATAAATCCTTGACATATTTCCTCTCATGTCTTCCACTTTCATCCACTGTGAATGTTTTTGGTCTCATTGTTGTTTCTCCTTTGTGAGGGTAGTTCCTGTATAAGTGATTTCCCTCACATCCTCAACATTTTACAAGTTGTTTCCTTGGCATTTTTCCCAAATGAATCTGTAGTCTTGTAATAATTTTGGGTTGATTTACCTTATTTGGATTTGATTAAGATTGTTTTTGAAAAAGGGTGTATTAAATCCTTTCTTCCTTTGACTAGTTTTCCAAAAATCTTGTCATTCCAAGATTTTTTTGGAAAACTAGTCTTCCTCTACTTTTCTCTCTTTATGGTTTTGTCCAAAGTCTTGAGGTTATTATATTGAATCTTGTGTATATAGAAGGATTGTAACCCACATGCAAGCCTTTGGATTTTTACCACAGCAATGTCTTTTAGACATGCTTCAACAATTCAAAGGACCTCTTCTCATATTCATCCATTGTCATGCTTCCAACTTGATTTCAAAGAACTCATTCAACTTATTTTCATAATAATGCTCATAAAATATTTTCCTTGAAATATCCTTTAACCTTCCTCCATCATATCCTCCTCTCATCAAAGATGTGCTTGGCTTGCTTAAGATGATCCCATCACATGGATGTCTCTCCTTGCAAGTTGTAGGTGCAAATTGTTGCATCTATCCAAGAGGAGTAATCATGGATCTGGAAATATTTCTTCATTTCAAATAGTCAAGCCTCAGCCTCTTCTCCTTTCTTATGCTCTCTAGTGAAATTTGGTCACTTAATCTTCCTGATTTCACCATGTAGGATGTCCACCTCATGCCTTCTCCATTACTTCTGCACAAGAGACACACTTGGGATAATCCATGGCCCTGAACTTCCATGTGTTATTGTTATCACTGAAATTTACGTCAGCATGGCAGTAAAGAACTCAACATCATCAAAATAGTATTGAAGTCATTCATGGACTTGAATTAATACCAAAGCATTCAAAGAACTATATAAAGTAATGAAAAATTGAAGAACGCTCTACAGAAGTTGGGCATGCGGCGCCTGTGCGGAATAGGGGCAGTATAAAGCATAGGTGCTGCGATCTTGTGACATTGAAAAAAATCCATACACCCTAAAAGAGCATTTATAAATAATAATTGGCCTCCCTACCACTTATGGTTCATCTCCCAGCCGATTTGACCTCCAAATCCATCCTGAATCCGAATGGTGGGTGGTCAAAGACCTAATAATGCCCTAAGGCGCTCTTTCACACTACAAAGGGATTACACAATAACCCAATGCAATGCTATAAAAATCCCATGAATGCACCTCATTTTCTCAAAGGAATTTCATGTAATGTTATCTTGCCTAGATTGTTTCGGAATCCATCCTTGACAAAGACACATGGGCATCATTTGCATTAGACAATCCACCTCTCCATTGAGAGGTGGATGTGCAAGGAGTTCTTTCATCACTATTTTCATTTTCTTGTTGTAAAGAGAGCAAACTTGTGAGGTCCAAGAGGCCTTCCTTGGAGGAAGAGGGACTCATAGTCCCCTTTCTTCTTAGTGCTTTGATTTCATCAATAGATCAGCCTAAAAACTACTTGGTCACATGGGTCTGTTGTGTTTGTTATCTCTGTCCCTATGCTTATTATTTTTTTGTTGTTATTAGTTTAATTCTTGCGTATAGTTTTGTTTTCTCTGCAACTCTTTTCCTCTGCGTCATGTATGGGACCCATTTGAGCATGTAAGCACCTCTTATTTGCTCACCAAGGTGGCCGAAAAGTGCTATGATTGAAAGTGACTCACTTGAGAAAGGTATCAAATTCCTCCCTCATTTGGAGTTTATTTTTGCTCTTCTTTTAGTTTGATTAACTTGCGGGTGAACAAACCGGCCTCTACCAACCTGCTAACCAGTCAATTCTCAAGAATTGAGAGAAATCCATTTGGATTTTCTCTCGACCGTTGATACAGATGCCTTGAGGTATTATCACCGTGCATCATGTATTGCATAAAGCAGAACAACCTTTCTCTGCATGCATCACGTACCGACTCATCTTTGTTCGCTGGCGCTTTTCGCGCTTTTGTGCATACTCTGGCCTACTAGGGGCGCATTTGAATAAAATTCATTGTAAGTTCTTGGGATGTGGAGAAGGCCATCTACCTTCTCAAAAATGATGTCAAAAATGTTGTAAGCCACATTACATAGTCCCTCATCATATAAAGGGGTTGAGTAAAACACACATAGGCATAGGATAGATCAATTTCCTTCTTTGCTTTTGCCATGGATGAAACTGTTTTTGACTTACAAACATAAGTGAACAATCATATTTAATCACATCTAACTCACATTTAGGATTAAGTTGAAGTAACAATCTTGGGTATGCTCTTCTCTCACGCCTCTAAAGATCTTGAGAATCGGAAAAAGATTGTGAAAACAATCTCATCTCCTAAACAAGTTTTAAACCTTTAGGAAGGACAAGCAATGCCCTTCTTGGGACCCCTCTTAGTTTTATTTTCAAACTGCATTTTAACTTGTAATGGTCTCATACATTCCCACATGCTACAAAGCTAGGATAATGTTCAAAATTGTTGTTGCTTTCTTAGATCAAAGCAGGTAGGAGAGTTTAAAAGGTTTGTAACCGGGCCCCATACATGCCCACATGCTCCATTCTAGGATAGTTTCATGCTTATTCTAGATTACATCACCATAGGAGTTAAATGATAGTAACGGACCACATGTCCACATGCTAGCTTCCTAGGGATTTTGAGTTATGCAAGGTTGTACCAAAGACGCATAGTTAATTAGGTAATCAAACTCTTGTAAGAGGACCAGCGATGTCCACATGCAGCCAGGTGACATATAATTCACTAAAACTTGGCACACTTTCCACTCACACACAAAGTCCTCGGCCTCACATAGTTTTCTTCTTGAAGCGTGGAGGTCTAAGTAGGGTTTTCTTCAAAGGGATTCCGAAAAAACCCATCTTTTCTTGACAAGGACTATCCACTCCCATTTTTTTTTAATCAAACGAGGTTGCTTTTCACTAACCTCACAAAGGAAACAACTTCATCTAAAATCTTTCCTAAAAACTCACTAAGTTTTCCTCCTGAGGAGGTGCCAAAAGAAAATTTTAGTCGAGGTAGGATTTCATGGATAGGCATACAAATAACTCCGTTATCACGGATCCTCCACATTGTCAAAACATAGAGGTTGTCAAATAGAGAACTTCAAATCCTCCAAATCCGATGTTCCAATCACCATAAGTGAGGGAGATACCCATGAAGGGTTGAAGGCCAAAGTCCAGTTGTTACGTGAGTCCCCTTGAGGCACCCACCTCTTGGGCCGGATCCGGCAAGTGACACATTTCTTAGGCTGAAAATATAAATTTTGCACTTTGACCAAGGTACTTAGTGACCAACTATAGGACATCTACCCGGTGTGATTGTGGGCTGCAATTGCACCTTCATTGGATGTGTGTGTCTGTTGGGAAATATCGCCGACTCTTTCGGGATATGCCCCTTGCCCCTCATTATAACCAATTATTTCATCCTTCACTAGTTTCTATTAGGTGGCTTAGGATCCTTTATTTGAGTACAATTGGAAGGCCCATTTTTATTTTGAGAGGAAGGATGTTAAATTTTTTTTTAGGACATGAGCATTTTATTTCTTTTTATTTCCCAGCGGACAAAACCCTTACCCACATATATGCTTCTTTCTCATGTTATAACTGATGCACATGCGATTCTGATTTGATTTGGATATATATATTATTGTAAGAAGCATCAATCACGAACTCGTTTCTATATATTTCTCCTCACCACTTTTTGCATATTCCCCACCTGGCTAGTTTTGACATCATACTGGGAACCACAGACCCGTCATTATGACGGCTTGCTAAACCACCCTCCTATATTAGGGGGAGTAACTAGTCATTCTCACTCATCGACACCTCCTTCACCTCTGTGAGTGATACTATTTTTTGGATCAGCTTTACTTGGTTCTACATTACTTGAGTCAACTTCCCAAGGTCATTCGGATTTACTCTCCTTTACCGCGAGGCGGGGACCACTTCCTCAGGAGGAAGAACCAACCCACCTAGTCCCCATCAAAGTGGGGTTCACAACACACTATGGAAGGAGCTAATCCCCACTTCGCCGGATGCCATGTTTGGCCTCTCTCAACATGCGGATCTCACCAAACTTACCAATGATCTATATTGCATGACCCCACATGTCTGCAATGCCAACTAAACTACAACCGGACATGCCAAAGTTTGAAGGGAAAGGCGAGAGGATGACCACACTTGGCCATATCATGATGCTCATCTATGGTGTTCTTCCAATAGCGTATGGATGGCGGATTCCATCGGACTATGATTATTTCACGCGCCTCCATGGCCCATCGGCTAAATGGTATGTTGAAAGCATCGGGGATCCCATCACGACCTTTGAGTCATTGGCCAAAGCATTCTTGACATTCTTTCAATTACCCATCCACCACACGTGATGAATTACAGAACTCTTGTCTAACTTCGACAAACCTGTTACACATGTGACCACATTCCGCGAGTGGCATAGGCGTGGATTTGTGTAAAGCGAAAACCACCAAGCAACAATGTCATTTGTTTCTTAGATCACTTGTCTCTCCTTGGAAAGGATGCTGGCTACTTTCCCTCAATCGGGAAGAGGAAGCCATCAGTAAAGCCCAAAAGTATGACCTCATCTACACGCTTACGGTCAGTGCTTATACGCGGTACTTCCCGATCTTCCAAAAGCTGTGCCATTTGGCCAAGATAGTAGGGATGTCTCACTCGTGGTGAACTAATAGAGTGCCACCACACAGTCCACAACCCCAACCTACCGATGTATGGAACACCTCAATGCCGCCCGACGTATGGGGCCTCCTTATACCACCCCCACCTCCTTATCAACAACCATATCTTGCTGCTATACCTCCACCATTAGTGGACCGCCACCAACACCTCCTATACATCCATCCATTCCCACAAACAATGGTACTCCCTCAACGTCAACTTATAGTACTGGTAAATCCTGCCCTTCCCTATGTACCTTATGGATCGATTTGCCACCACAAAATCCATACTTCTCATTTCCTTGTCCTCCACAACCCATGGCTCCCCCACGTCCTCATGCGGGGTAAATTTTGTTCAACCCTCTGGCTGCTCAACAATACCAAAATTTTGAACAATTGAACGCAACCAGCTAACTCATCCAGCCGAATAATGCCCGAAGAAGAAAGGGCGAGCAGGAATAAAACAACCCGAGGTCAAAGGCGAGGAATCAGCCCCCGGCACCAACCCAGAGAACGCTGAACCGAAACAAAGCCCCCAGGGAGCAATAATAACCAGATTCAAGGGAGAAATAATGTTAAAACAAACTTCCTTGTGCCCTTTGTGGTGAGTTGATCCATTACACTCCACCCGCGCCAAATCGGTGATTTCAAATGGTTGAAGGACTCGGGAAGTCTTCCCCATTCTTATTGCACAAAATGCCCCTCAAAAGGCACCACAACAATACGTGCAACAACCCTCCGCCCGTGCTGCAAAATCCTATTCCAAATCAAGGTGTGATAAACCGGATACACAACATCCCCCACCTCGGGTAGGTCAAGACCACAACCCCAACAATCCGGTAGAACAAACGATTCTCCTCACGGGGAAGAAATTCTTTGCAAATGATGTAATCGAGAAGCGGTATCATGCACCCGCTGAGTCTCATCTCATCCCTCCAGAGACAAACCACGCACCAATGGGACCCCGTTGGTGATCCCTCATGCTCGCCCGGACCACCGCTTTGCATCTCGGCGCATCCCGTTATACGGGAATGTCCACAACTCACAGGCTAGG
The DNA here is from genome assembly GCA_010110895.2 of Picea sitchensis. Lineage (NCBI taxonomy): Eukaryota > Viridiplantae > Streptophyta > Pinopsida > Pinales > Pinaceae > Picea > Picea sitchensis. The sequence continues at coordinate 29,834 of SNQJ01S0063473.1, forward strand.
GTTGCTCATAACTATAGCTTGGTAGGCGACTTAACACAATCCCCGGCTACCATGTCAAACCTGGAAGTCCTCGGTTTCCCTACCGGTGGAAATCACTAATTTCGCCCAGAGTGATCGATCACGTGGATGCGTCATCGCGATCTTGGCGGCCGAAGGAGAACCTCATCTTTTCGCCTTGATCACTTTTCAAATACCGGTAAAATCTACGGAACATCGCAGTTCATCGATGTATTCATTGATGAAGGTGCATCCACATGCATTATGTCAAAGCGATTGTGGCATAAACTTGGTTCCCTAGAACTCATACCCTCTTCCATAACATTACGAGCCTATGGCGGGGCTGACCATCATCTACGGAAGGGCTCTTCCAAAATGTCCCCATTGAACTTCGGGGTAAGACTATCCTCATAGACATCGAAGTTATCGGCGCTTACTTGATTATAATATCTTGTTCGATCATAGCTACATATGCAGCTATGAAGGCGTGGCATCTTCCATCTTCCGGACAATGATGTTTCCCCCACAATGGGAAGATCGTGACCATCGGCCAAGTCTCACATTATGATCCTAACCCCATCAGCCACCCTCGATAACATTCTTCCTCTCATCCACAACCCGATGCATATCCAATCGTGAAGTCCCGGGATTTTTTAAAGATCCATCCCAGCGGGGCGTCACCATGGATCACCACCACTTTCGCTTCATCGGTAATCAAGTATGTGTCATCTCATCGCGGAACTCATAGAGGATACTCTTCCTCCTCGAGGCTTGATCATTCGGCGTCCCAATGGTGTGAACCACTCCCGCAGGGGAGCCTCCACCTTGCCTTTCGTCAACCTCAACGATCCCACAAATACATCCCCTCGAGGGCATAGTCGTTTGGGAAGCGATTCCCCAACCTCCTCCGATTCCCTTCTTTTACCCTCCCCCATGTATTGAATCTTTTCAGGTAGCCGAAATTCTCAAACTACCCAATATGGTGTTAGCAATCCCGGTATGGTATCTACATCCACACAAGATGGTTCCTCACGACCATCCCTCTCCCCCAGGAAGGCCTCCCCATGGCAATTCTTGTCCTTGCACCCTGCCCCATACTCTTCGCCCCCTGGCGGGGGCAAGATAAAGAGCCCACCGGCTCCTTCCTCCCGCGCGTCCACCACCTTGGCACTATGTGAAGAGGGGCCACCAAACCAACGAAACTGCATCATCACTGCACGGATTCACGAATTTGATCCCCCCCAATCCAAACTCCACACCACCCCATCACTCACGCTAATCCCACTGCTACCAACCCTTCCGGTGTAAAGGTTTGAGGACCAAATGTCTTGTGCTGTCACGCTCCAGTCACGGCCATTACTGCCCATCGTGCCTGCTTAACGCCGCGCTTCGGCGGGCGTTAGCTCTTCGCCCGGAACCGGGAATAACCCCATGCCCTACTCGTCCTCTCCAGCAAAATATCAACGACGTCCATTTATGTCACCACTTGATCAATGAGCAGCATGAGATGCCGCTGCTCTCTCGCAATTCAGTAGCTCATTTTACATACTAGTGTCCTATGATCCTTGCATATGAGCAGCATGGTCTTTGCTTCACCAACCGCTGATGATCGTGGCTAACCCACCTCGTCACTAGCGAGATCTTCATGTCATTTCTCGGGCGAGGCACTCCCCGCGCCTCCATGGTTCTTAGCAGCGTCTATGAAGTTTACCCACAACCCCCAGCTCTCCACGCTCATTCCCTTAGAACCTCTTCATCCTACCACCATGGGTACCCCTCAATGCTTCAATATATGGTTTATGTCAAATGAACCCTCACCATCTCCTAACGTGCTCCCTCTGCTTCTCCATTAGGGGGAAACCACACTTTCATCGAGATCACTCCTCACGACCCAATATATTCCCGTCATTTCCAATGAGACGAAGAGGAAATCTTGGGAGAGCCACCACTACCGGACTCTCTGGGGCCTTTTCCATCATCGTGCACTCTTCTTTCCGCAGGAAGCCCTCATGCCTCTAACCAAAACCCCATTTACGGTCTAGAACGAAAATGTTGATCCGTCAAAGGCCTATCGTTGGTTCAACAATCCCATTCCTTCGCGCTTGAAGGAAGGTAATAGTAACATTTCCCCACATCAAATGGTATTTCCGTTAAAATGGCATAAATCCCGAAGAAATCATCATTGGAGCACTTGCACTCTTGAGGAAATCGCCGCATATAAATCCCTCTTCGAAGAATATCAGGATATTTTACGCTTGGTCATACATAGAGATGTCTGGCCTCAATCCCTCTATTTTTGAGCATCACATTGACACCTGGCATGACATCACCGGTTAAGCGAGAAGCGGTGACACTTCTACCCATCTAAAGCCGCGACTGCTCAAGCGAGTGATGGAAATTACGTACAACGGTTTTATTTATCCTATCGCTTACACTGCGTGGTTTTCCAACCTTGTACCCGTCGATAAAAAATAGGGAACCATTCGCGTTTGCACCGACCTTCACGATCGATAATGCATGTCCAAAGACAACTTTCCAAGCGCCTTTCGGTGATCAAATTGCTCGGCCCATTGCGCCCGACCACGAAACTCTCCTTTATGGGCGATTCTCTGGCTATAACCAATTAAATTCACTTGACCGATCATTATAAAATTCATTCATTACATGGGGTAATTTTGCATATCGTTTCATGCCTTTTGGCTTAAAGAATGCCTGTGCAACTTTCCAGCAGGCCATGTAATACATTTTTCATGATCTGGCATACTTGTACTACCTCACACATTTTTCATCCTTGCATACTTGGACTACCTCACAGCTCTATCCAAGAAATGCACCCAGCATTTTGATTATTTACGAATCATCTTTCAGCGGTGTGTGAGTACCAACATCCGGCAGATCACTCTCAGTGTGTGTTTTGCATCGCGAGGTATCTCGGTTTTATTGTTTCCCAAAACTGTATTACCGTGGACCCCTCAAAGTCCAAAGCTATCACCGAAATTCCAACTCCCCAGAATTTACGACAACCCGAGGAGTCTGAGTCAAAGCTAACAATAGGCGGCTTTGTTCGGAATTCATGCATGTCATGCTTTTGGTTTCTCAAACACTCGTCACGACATCCCTTTTCTTTGGGATGACTATGCCCAACAAACGTTTGACGATCTTAAAACAACACTTTCCAACGTACCTTTGATTAGTGTACCTGACTATAATCGTGACTACGTCCTCTGCATATCGGCGTCAGTACAGCTGTCGGTAGTGGCGTCTCGTCGACTCGGAGGTATTTCAATCATGAACAAGTTATTTATTATGTTAGTAAGAACCTCTCGGACCACCCTTGAAGTATAAACCCGAAGATAAACTTTCTCTTACGGTTGTCGCTTCGCGATTCACAGAAGCTGCGCCATTATTTTTCTTTGCACCACCAAAGGTCATACGTGAATTCCAACCCATCGTGCTTATACGTTCGTCCTGGGTTAACGTCGATTAAATGATGGATGTCATTATCCTTAGAATTATGACCTCGAGTTCTCAACCACCTAAGGATAAGAAGGCCCTGCGTTCTCGTGAACTGTCACGACCCTCCTCGACACCACCGAATTGCGGTCAATACCGACTTTTTCGATGAACATCTCTTTTATCCGCCGGATGATCAGCAGTACGGCGACCTCTTCGTCTACCTCTGAACTCAAAAAATTCGGTAACCACCTTTCATGAGATGATCGTCGACATATTCACCATTAGGCCCCTTGTTATCTCCTCATCGGAGACATCCTATACGGTGGGGCGTTGACACCATTCAACCGTCGTTGCACGACTATTGGCGAGGCCCGTGATCTTAAACACTGCCACCAGCAGCGGCATGTGGGGGCCATTATTGAAACCAAACATCAATATAGCATATAAAAACCTCGACAAAGTATAGCGTAGCCAAACTTCGAGGATAATAAGCCTCTTCGAAGGGCAAACCTCCTTTTACCCCACTTAAATGTTCAGAGCCGGATGATTCAAAATGAAAATGTCTCATGGTATATATAGGAGACCCCGGAGGTTTATGGCCTAAATAGACATAAATAAAATAACATTACTAATCCTAATCTACAATAATGGCTAAATCAGACATAAATAAAACTATAACATTACTAATCTAATATAACTGAATTAAAATTGGTAATGAAGGAGCCAATATTAGGGCTTAGCGTGCCCCTCCACTTGAGACAAGTGTTGTCTGCAATGCTTGGTAACTCTGGATGCTTCTATATAAAGGGCTCATCTTCCCAAGTGGAATCTTGATTGGTAGTTTCCTCCATTTAATGAGATACTGCGAAATGGATCTATTCCTCGGTTGGCAAATTCTTGTGTAATGGGTGATGGCCGGGCTCCAATATCATTTTCCTTCCTCGTCAAGTTATGAATATATAGTTTGAACTGGGATTTTTTTGCCTATAACCTTCTTTAAGATCCCAGTTCAAACTATAACTTTTTTTAAGAATGAAACATGAAAAACTCGATGTTCTCGTGATTATGCAGGCAACTCCAATTTTTTATGTCATAGTACCAATCTTTTTGCAACACCTTATAAGGGCCATAGTACTTTGGTGATAATTTATTATCCTTCTTGGCTTGTGTGAGGGACATCTGTTTGTATGGTTGCAGCAGTGCAAAATACAATCCCTACTTCAAAAGAATTATTTCACTACGATGTTGATCTAGCATTTGTTTCATGCGATTTTTGTGCCATGGTCGGTTGTCCTTTAGATTTGGAGAGCTTGTTGTTGATTCGATGTGATATTCCTTTGCTTGAACTTTAGATTTTTCTTTTAGAAGAAGTGATGGAAGAATTGGTATGCTCATAAAAGTGCCATAAATGGTGTCATTTTGTTGCGGTGTGAAAGGAAGTGTTATGCCACCACCGATACGCCAAGGATAACCATTTGAACCATTGTCGTGTTATGAGGAGATAGAAAGCAATGAAGGTATCCTTCGGACATTTGTTCACTATCTCTGGTTTGTCCATCTGATTGAGGATGATAGGATGAAGGCTATGAGCCAATTAGTACCCAAACAAGAAAATAATTTGGTCCAAAGAAGTGTCCGATTGAAGATGGGATCTCGTCACTTACAATAATATTTGAGCTGTCATGTAAAGCACTTGAGCTGTCTCCATGAATGTTGTGGCTATTAAACTTTCCTTAAAACGATGAGAAAAGGATAAAAAATGGGCATACTTTGTCAATCTATCAACAATCACCATGATGACACTCTTTCATCCCTTCAAATCTATTATAGTTGCCACCGTATTCATGGAAACCTCCTCCCAAGGCCGACTTGGGATGGATAATGGTTGTAAAAGACAGGGGTCTTAATTGTTTCCACCTTATTTTGTTGGCAAACAAAACGTTATACAAACCTTTGAACATCGAGTTTAAGGCCATCCCAAAAAATCCTTCTTGAAGCTCTATGGTAGGTTTTCAAAATCAGGAGTGCCCTCCTCTTGGAAATTGTCGCAGTTCAATAACACCTTTTGTTTTGAGTTAGGAGTTCTTACCGTCTCGCGATGCTGGCCACCATAGTGAATCATTTTTTCCATGTAAATGTATCACGTCTTGTGAAGAATCCTGTTTGCAATGCTCAATGGGGAGTCCTTTTTAGGTCATTCTTCCATTCATCCCTTACTTCTATTATCCATCGGGTTGGATAATTACGAGGACAAACAACTGAGAGAAAGGCCCTCAACATCTTCATCCTTTTCATTGAAGAGTGCATCGCCACAACATTTTGCTTCCCACTTTTATAAGCGATTTCAAAATCATAACCCATTATCTTGGTTACCCATTTTGTTGTTCTTATGAAGATGGTCTTTGTTCAAGAAGTATTTAAGACTATCATGATGCATTTGACAACGAAATTGCCTACCTAATATTAGGTAAGGGCGCCATTTTTTTTCAATGCATGGAGTATTGCCATCCTTTCCTTCTCATAAATGGGTTGTGTAAGTCTCTTCCCTTAGTGGTGGAGCTTTTCCAAAGCCGGGGGCCTTCCTTCTTGCATTAGGATAGCACCAATTCCATTTCCCGATGCATGCATTTCCACAATAAAGGTTTTGTGAAGTGGAGTGGTCAAGGCAGGCTACATCACCTCTTTAAGTTGTTCAAGCGATTTAGTTGCCTCTAAGTCCATGAAAATGCATCCTTCTTAGTTGGATTCGGGTTAAAGGTGTTGCTATTATTCCATAGTTCAGAACAAACTTACTTGTTAGTAACATCAACCAAAAATCCTCTAAGATTTTTAATGTTTTCAGGAATCGGCCAGTCCATCATGGCCTTAATCTTCATTCAGGAGTCTACCAGCACCTTCATGAGATACAATATGAGCCAAATACTCTCTCTGCTCCAAAAGAAACTTGTTGGATGGTTTTGGCATATAGTTGTTGCTCCTTTAGTAGTTGTAGCACCTTGTCAGCTTATGTTCTTGAGATAAGTCCTCCCAGACTGCCTTAGATTAGTATATCATTCAAAAATACTAACACAGAATTTTGAAGGAAGGGCTTGAAAATGAATTCACCAACCCTTGGAATGTGGAAAGGTGCATTTTACTAATAAGGCCAAAGGCATGACCAAAATTCATAATGGCCTTGCCATGAGTTCGAAATGTTGTTTGGGATATCTTCTTCCTTCATTACGATCAGTACTGAGCAGAGGAGATCCAATTTTGGCAAATAAGATTATGCATGTAGTTCATCAACAATTCCATCAATCAGGAATGAAACATCTTTAATAGTGATCTTGTTGAGCTCTATAATTTGGACACATAAGCCATGAGTATCTTTCTTGATACATTACCAGTGCGGAGTAAGAACTTTGGCTGGTCTAATGATGCCAGCCTCTAAAATTTATTCAACAATGTGCTCAATTTCACTCTTAAGATAAGGGTATCACATGGCACTGATGTTGGAGAACCTCCGGGAATTAGGTGAATTTTCATGATGTTTCGAGTGGTGGGAAGACCTTTGGGAATATCTTCAAATGCTTTGGAATGCTTATCAATGATCCTTTGGAGATCTTGAGAATAGATAGCTTAGATGTTCAAACATCTAATATTGGAAAAGCATATTTTCAATAATGCCTTGATGCTGCCCTCCAATCGAATTTTGTCATGCCATTAGGAAACATCACCTTGGGGCTTTCCACCTTGATACCTCTCAATCAATTTCTTTTCAGCACCAATAAAATTTTCATGAAAAGTTCTTGAAAATTAAAATGCTTGTTTCCTAATGTTGTAACAATTGGATTCCTAGTACAACATGCTACCATGGGTATAGAAATCATTGGACTTCTTCGGCTACATATTCCCCATAGTAGGATTGATCTTGTTGCATTTTCTGAGCAATTGGTAGTTCCTCCATCTTACCCAACCATTACTGACTCTTAGAGATGTCTTTGGATATACAAAACTTGTTGAGGATCTTTGGCTAATTCTGATGAATGAAATTATGATCTTGCCCGAATCAATTAGGAATATTACATTTTCTTTTTGATGTATCCTTATATATCTTGAGGGTTTTGAGGATCTAATTCATCAATCATTACATGATATCGTGGGAGTTAATTCTTCAGAGGCAGAAATTGCTTCTATTTTTCATCTTGAGATGGTTCTTGATACTTGTTCTTCTTCCTCTTCACAATCTGTCTTGAGAATAATTTCTTCTCACCACTTATGTCCCTTATGGCGTGCAAATTAAAGCATAAACCTTTTGATTTTCTTTCACTCCAATTGTTGAGATTAATGTATGGAGTTGATATGTTTTAGGATAAGGCAGAAATTTTTTCTCTCTATAGATGTTAGGACAAGTCCTTCTAGTAGCCATAACCATATTTTGACTTTCAACATTACTTCGAAATGCATTCCTCCAATGATTTGGGTTCAGGAGAACCTCATGATGAATCTTATCTTTAAAGTTCCTATGAATAAATCCAGGTGCTCATCACGGAACCTTCAGTTACCTTTATATTCAATCTTTGGAAGTTCTCCAACAGTGGCCCAGACCTTGAGATTTATCAATTAGGCCTAAAGAAGGTAAATTGCTCCTTGTATCCTCATAAATTACGATATCATTTTCTTCATTGAACATTGTCAAACAATTGGTGATTTTAAGAACAAAGCCATAGATTATACAAATTTATTGGGTTCTTAATATAAAGAACGAATTTGTACCTTTTGTGTATATTGGCACATTAATAAGATCGAAAAGGAATTTCATCCATCAGGAAGTATCCATGTGGCCGGGTCCTTTCCATCAAAACATCCTCTCATGTCAATCTTAAAGGTTATGGTTGGTCTTGAACCAAAGTTGGAGTTTCTCCATTCTTCAGTTCACCTTCCTTGTGTCACATCCTTGAATTTCATAGGGATGCATTTCCGCTTCGAGTGCTTCTACCATTGTAAATTTTCAATACTTTAAGTCTCCCTTACCTGACCATCTATCATGGTATCAACTTGGCTTCATTGAATCCATGGTATCCCTTGAATCCCTGTCATGATTTTCATCTTTGGTTCTTGTCTTCTTTTGTAAATAATTAATTATATCCCTATGCTTTTCTTCATCTTCATCAAGAGTCCAGTAGGATTTTTCACAGGCTTATTTGGTGTAGGAGGTCCCTTTTAGTGGCATGTTATTAAAATATCACTTTTAGTCTTGATTTTGGTGTTCGCTAGATGTGTTGATATTTATATCTCCCAGTTTTATTTACTTGAATTACTAAAACTCCTTCAAATGATTCTTTATTTCTTCTCTCTGCTGATACCCAGATCCTGATCAAAATTGGATGTACTGCATTGAATTCCCAGGTAACACTACCACAACTTGCGATTTTTGGCACTCAGGAGATCTCACGTGTATAGAATGCCCCACACAAAAAAATTGATATCAGGTTCTGAAAATCACTAAAAATACTACAAACTATCCACAGTCGAAATGCAGCAGGTCCCATGATTTGGTCTCCTAGGAAGAAGTTGTGGTGTTTTCACCTAAGAACACCTTCTTGGAGACCTAGTCAATGAGACTGATGAGATACCCTATCTTATACATGGTGTATTTACAAATTTAAAATGACCCAGATCTGAAATTTTACCATAGATACAATACTAATTTATATAAATGGTATCCAAAGGGAAGGATCTGAAACATTACAGAAACGTTTTATAGAATGAGAAATACCTCAATGACTCATTTGAGGATGATTCCATAACCTATCAAACCACGGAATGTATCTCCAAAGTATAGGAGCTGAATTTTGAACCCAACGGCCACCTTGATCCGTCTACTAAAAACCCTTTAGGTTTCCTTAGAAACGTTGTGGAACAAAAGTTATAGCGAAAATTCCACGGTGTCTCATATGTAGTGAAACCCCAAGACATGAGCTGCGATACCATAACATTTGAACCAAACATCAATATAGCATGTAAAAACATCAGGAAAAATTACTCTAGCATGAAAAGAGATAATTTCTTTTTATATAATAAGCCCTGTGAGGGGGCAACCTCCTTTTACCCAGCAAATGTTCAATTACTTGAGGATGATTCAAAATGAAATGTCTCCTTGGTATATATAGGAGACTAGGAGGTTTTAATGGCCCTAAAGCCGACATAAATATTAATGGCCTAAAGCCGACATAAATAAAATAACATTACTAATCTAAATTACAACTAATGGCCTAACGCCGACATAAATAAAATAACATTACTAATCTAATATGCCCCAATTAAGTGGTAATGAGCCAATATTAGGGCTTAACAACCATCTTTTGGGTATATCCACGGCTCAAAAAATTATTCAAGCCGATTACTTTTGGCCTACCCAGTTTCATGATTGCATTCATGCCGTGAAACGATGTGAGCAATGTCAGCTCTATGCCAACAAAGCCCACGCTCCCCCCACTCTTCTTCACCTTGTCATTACTGTCAGCCCTTTTTGTAAATGGGGCATCGACTTTATGACTTGTAATCCCCCCTCCAGCAATGGTCACAAATACATTGTTGTCGCCGTTGATTACTTCACCAAATGGGCCGAAGCTATGCTCACTTTCAACAACACTGCTGACACTGCAATGCGTTTTTTCTTTAACCATGTCATATCCCGCTTTGGAGTTCCCCTCCAACTTGTTTCTGACCACGGGAAACACTTCGAGAATGAGATCTTCATCGAACTCTCCTCTCAGTTAGGCTTCTCTCACGAGTTTGCCTCACCATATTACCCTCAGTCAAACGGATGGGTCGAGGCAGTGAACAAAGTCCTCAAGACCATGTTACAGTGCACGGTTAATAAACATAAAACCAATTGGCATCATATGTTATTTTCTGCGCTATGGGCTTATCGCACGGCAGTGAAGAATGCTACTGGTTTCACACCATTCCATTTAGTCCATGGGGTCGAGGCAACTCTTCCCATCAAGTGTGAAATTCCCACCTTACACACCGCAATTGAGCTATTACCTAAAACTACTCCAATGGAGGAGCGCTTGCTGAACTTGGAGTCTCTGGATGAAGATTGTCGATCTTCCTTAGAGAAAAATGAGGCAGCTAAAAAATGATCCAAGGCTACCTTTGATCGCCATGTCAACCTTCGATCATTCCACGAAGGCGACCTTGTCCTAGCTTATGATATCGCTCATGATACCTTTGGCCACAGCAAATTCGAATCACTTTGGCATGGCCCTTACATTATCCAACATTGCCTCAGCAAAGGCGCATATATCCTGGCCTCTCCCGAAGGCCTCTCTCTTAAACAACCCGTCAATGGGTTGTATCTCAAGAAATTTTATGCTTAAAAGTAGTCATTCTACTTTAGGTTATTTATTTTCTAGTGTTTTTAATCTTTTTTTTCCTCCCCTCTCGTCTAAACTATCCTTTGTGCTATTGACAGATGCTTCCTCCACCAGCCTACCACATTGGTTATGCCGACGGTGCCAGCCATTGGACACAAAATCTCGCTTCGGCTGCTTGGGCTCTCTACACCCCCTCACATGAAATGCTACATTCACGCGACATATGTTTGGGACCAACAACCAACAACCAAGCCGAATACACGGCGGTCATTGGCCTCCTGGCTGACGCCCAACGTCATCATATTAGTGACCTTAGCGTCTTCCTCGACTCTCAACTAGTCGTTCTCCAACTCAACAATGTTTACCGTGTACGCGATCCGTGCCTCTTTCGCAAATACCTACAGGTTAGGCTTTTATCTCGACATTTTGATTCCATTACATTTACACATATTCCAAGACAATTGAATCAAACAATAGATCAAATAGCTAACATAGTGTTAGATTGGCATATATCACATCAAGCTACACATACATAAACATCTCATAAATCCCATCACAACATATATACAGAATAGACATCATCAAAATCATCAGCAAAAAACACATGTAGACAACATCGGGATCTCAAAAACATGTATACTCATATATATATAAAGGCCCATCAGACCATCCAAATGTTTACATAAAAAAAGACATGTATCCATAGGCCAATGAAGCACCTCGGTACAAAAAATGGGCTCACCAGCCTATATACAACAAAAACAAAGATGTACATCATACACCCCTCAGGGGGCCTCTATCGCACCACCACCTTCTCCTCCCTCAGGAGGAGGTGGTGGCCCACCACCACCTGCCCCAAGCGGTGGTGGACCACCCACAGGACCATCGTTCCTCGCCGGTAGGCGTCCACTCGTCATCGCCGCAAGCATTGTTGCTCGCCGCACTATGGCCCGCCATGGTGGCAGCACCCCCACACACTGCTCCAGGAAGCTCTCGTTCTGGATACACGTCCACATGCCCTCAGGCACATCCTACAACACCATCTCCAAACAATGACGTATGTCATCAAAATCCACTCCGATAGCCGCCGGAGGAGCGTGTGATGGCCCCGCACCAGGGTCATCGAACCGACGCCTCCTTGCTGCCCTCTCGAGCTCTATTGGTCACCCCGCGACATCCTCCCACCGATGTATCTCTCCATGGGGAAATCTCTCCGGCTCTCAACAAGCCGATGCTCTCTGCATCTCCACCTCACGCCCGTGAGGTGCCACATCTGCACATGCAAAAAATAACAACAAAAGATAGTATCAACATCTATATCATATGGACTGCTATCTCACAAAACAATATACATCAAAACATGCACACCAATACTAAACATACCTCGATGGTCAAAAGCCTCCCCTGGAGGTAGCACCATGTCCGCGTCCCCCCAGAAGTCCACCCCAGCATAGGGGTACCGAAGTATAACCTGCGGCATCTACCGCCATATCCCTGCCACCCCCGCTGAAAAGAAGTGGCCACCTTCGCCACCACCATGACGAAGCAAAATGGTCGACCACCGCCTCAATCGCGGCTCTCGCACCCCTGGCATCTCCAGTAACACCCTCGGGTGCAACATCGACACCCTCTCTAAGAACCATGCCACTAGGATCGACCCAAATGCAAACTCTCCTGCACCTGTGGACCGACAACGATCTAACTGCGTGACCATCCGTGCATGCAACGTCAGTCCCCATGAGAACTGCTCGCCGGCCACTACTCTCTCCAGCACTAATAGCTGGCCACCACTAATCCGCTGGGTCGAAAGTGACCTATATATATGAACAATCATCGCCGCAATCCATCGATGAGCTAGGGAGTCTATAACACTGATGCTCACCACAGTCCTAGACATAAAGTCCCAACCTGAGTAGTATCGCTGACCGATCGTGACAAGGGTTGTATCCCTAGGCAGCACCGGCTCTACCGGTAGGGGCGTTCCCCGAAAGGGTAGCCCAGTCAGAAAATAAATATCCTCCACCGCAGTGAAGGGGATCTTCTCTCCTCGCACGAGGAAGCAGTGCAGCTCGGAACTCCACATCTGGATCAGGAACTGCAATAAATACTCCTGTGCCTGTATCAACGAGCACTCAAAGAACTTTACCAACCCACAGGTTGCCAAAGTCGCACGCACATGTGGGCCCTCAATGGCCACAACGTCTCTCAACTAGGCCCAGTCTCCCTCTCGCCACCGCACTGGCATCATCACTACGGTCCACCTACAGACAACACAGAGTCTTATATCAGCTCATGCAACCATCAACAACATCAAAAAGACTCGTTTTTTACCCATCAACCTTGCCTCCTAGGCACGGTTTTTGTTCCCATAGGCATGCACCCATGCGCGCCTGTTCATTGCACAAGCGCACATATATGTGCGCCTGTACACTGAACAGGCGCGCATCAGTGCGCACCTGTTTACTTCATAGGCACGCCCTTACGCGTGCCTGTTCATTATACAGACGTGCACTGGTGCGCGCCTGTCAAACCTACAGGCACGCACTGATGCGCGCCTGTTCAACTCACAGGCGCGCCCCTCGGGCGTGCCTTAAATTCCCCCTATCGTGCACTCATGCACGTATAATCGGTGTACAGGCGCGCATGCATGCGCGCCTCTCACCGAGTCGCCCATGCATGGGGGGCCCACATCCCCTAAATACCCTTGTACGGCCCCCCATACAAGCCCTGCCCAAAAATTGAAAACCTATTTCTATGCAGGATGATCAGACAACTAACCTGATACTCGCAAAACGTCGATCGAATGCCTCATCCTCCCCGAATCTCCAAATCTCCTCTAAAAACTACTCGTCCAGTCATTGTTGTAGCAGGTACAAATGAGGTGGCAATGTGGGCCCTACAGCTATATATAGGCCTTTTGCCAAACTTCAACTCATCGATCCGAGAGCCCACGGTGTCCATTTTTCAAACCGTCTTCAGCCACGGGATCAACATCCCGCTACCTACATCACAACTATCCCTGGGTCACTTTTCATCCTGAGCCCT
>SNQJ01S0063474.1:5333-17993 GCA_010110895.2 Picea sitchensis
CTATGTATTGAAGTAAAGGTAAAACAATGTGTTAAAAATGATATTTTCCACTATATTTAAAAAGTATGGAACCATAATTTAATTAATGACACATAATTAAATGAAAAATATTAATTTAAAATAATTAAAAGGTGTACAACATTTTAAACATTGGATGGAGCATGGAAATATGATTAAAAACACCACTGAATAAAAAAAAAATTAAAAAAAATGGAAAAGTTTAAAAATAGATGAAAAAACACACTTGAGAAAAAAATAAAAAAATAAAAATTTTGAACAATTTGAAAATAAATGAAAAAACAAGCATTTAAAAACAAAAAAGTGGAAACCTTATGTATCACAAAATTTAAAATATCAAAAAACCACATAAAAAGGGAGGGGGTTGCTACCGGTAGCACCATTTTTAAAAACGGGGTAAAAAACTTGACCCCCCAAAAAACGAGAACTCTGTAGAGTTCTCATTAAGTTGGTAACTATGTTCTTCATCATCATCATCATCATCACCATCATCAAGTTCACAAAACACAGATTTTGACAAGTTTTAATTTTTTTTCCTTTAAATTAATATTGGATTTATTTTTTTAACTGTTTTTTATGTATTTTTTTTTATAAAAAAAAATAATGAATTTGTTTATTTTTATTTTATTTTTAATTGTTTTTTAAAGATTAGATTTTTTTTTTTCTAGTTTAAAATGTTTTTATTTTCTTCTTTTTTTAAAGAAAATCATATTTTTTTGTCTTGTTTGGAGCTATTTATTTATTTATTGTAATGATTTTGTTTATAACAGTGTCGGGCTTTCGAGCCATGGTTTCTAAAAGTCGTAGTCTAAACGTTCTACATTTTGACTCTTTTCCATAGATTTTTCTTATTTAATTTTGCCCAAAATCCGGCGAGAAAGTGTTGGATCTGCATATTTGAGTGGCTAAGTTTGTATAATCCGAGTGCCCTGAGGGTTTTTCAGCATGTTGAATCCAGTTATGCATTCATAAATGTGATTTAAACAATAGAAAATTATGATTTCGTCCAGATTTATGTTGCCAAATTCCAGTGAAAAAGGTCAAAACGTAGAATAGTTAGATCTCTTTCTAAAATGTTACAATTTCAATCCCTAAAAAAATGGTGTTACTCATAGGTACTTTTTTTTTGTTCTGCGATTGGTCTTAATCTTTTGGTTCCAAGGGTACCAATTATCAAGACTAGGATTTCAAAAAACTTGTAATCTCTCCCTAGAAAAAAGGGGGTTACTACAAGAAACACGACTTTTTGATCCGGGAGTTGATGTTAAGGTTTTGGTTGCAATCGTATTGATTGTCAAGTCTAGAGGTTTCAAAGAAGTTGTAGTTTTAACCTTGAAAATAAAAAAAATGGTGTTGTTGTTAGTACCACTTTTTGATTCGAGAGTTGATTTTAAGGTTTTTGTCGACAACATTATGACGTTATTAAGGCCATTGTTTCAAAATGTGCTAATTTTACCCTAAAAAAAGGTGCTACCAGTAGCACCACTTTTCAAAAACAGGGGTTGACTTTGGTGTTTTTGACCCAAAAATATGGGTTTTTACTATTAGAGTTATCGTTTTAAGGTCACAATTCTCGTCAAGTTGGTAACTATGTTTGATGCATAAATGAAATAAGATGATGCTCTGAAGATGCAAATATGATGCAAAAGTTTCATATTTCAATGTTGATATGATTCTATTAGACTAAATTACATCACTAGAAAGACACTAATAAGAATAATAATGATGTTATTATGACACTTAATGACTCTAAAGTGATGCAGAAAATGTGTTTCTAACACCGACCCAATGCCATAATGACTCTACAAAGTTGTTTTCTAAAATAATGATGCCACTTCAATCAAATCACTTCTTGCATTGTAATTTTTTGTACTAGGATAATGCCTCATGGAGTGTGTGTTGAAATTAGTGATGCAAAAAGGAGAATCCATGACACAAATGAAATAAAAATGGCGATGCACCTATGTGTGTCGCATTTTGTGACGTACAAACCTATTTTTTGACAAAAAATTACACTGTTCTACGATGCTAAAATTGGCACGACAACCCTAACCCTAAATTGTAATAGTGGTTATTCTTACATTTATAGAAAATTAAAGTTAAGAAAATGAAGTGATTCAAATTTAATGAATTTTCAAATTATTTGATTATTCAGACTTCTAATTATTTACACTCGTTCATTCTTCTACATAATATTTCTATTTATTAAATACAAACTTCTAATTATTTAGACATGTTCATTCTTCTACCTAATATTTCTATTTATTAAATACCTTTTCCATTTCAAAAGAACTTGGAAAATTATGGTTGTCAAAAGGTGTGTGGATTACACATAAACCATGCTGAAGTTCTCCAAAACCTAAATACCTTTTTCCATCTCAAAAGAACTTGGAAAATTATGGTTTTCAAAAGGAAGGTGTGTGGATTACACATAAACCATGTTGAAGTTCTCCAAAACCTTTTGTCATCTGGAAATAGGTATGTAAAGGATTTTTTCTCTCTTACCGATGTATCAATACATTTCCTAATAGATGCATTGTATATTCATGCTATATGTTTTGGGGAGTGTCTCTCTTCTTTTTGTGAATTGCTCAACCAGGAGATCAAAACTAAAGCATGAATGCATTTTCCATCTTGAAGTTGGTAACTTGCATTCTTTGGCTACTTATAATGCGTCATTAACATATCAATTAATATCCTTGAGCAAGACTTTGATATTCTCTACTACATTTTTAGCATTAATTTTTAGGTAACCAATGGCAATGTTCATTCGATCAATCTTCTTGGCTTGTAATATGGGTAAACTTCGCAGACTGTTTGTGAAATCATGATGCAACAACCTTACATTGTCCAAATATCTTTACCACCTCTCCACATTGCTAACCCACTCTTCAAGTCGTGGTGCTAATGCTAATGCTAATGCTTCATCTAAAATCTTCTTCATTTCAAAAATAGACTTGAAGAGATTACTTGGATTAAAGGGAGTTCTTCATGAAGTTCAAAGCATACTCATTGAACTCACTCATATCATGTTGAGATGCTTTGTAATACTGGACTAGGTTTTCTAATTAAACTATCTCTCCCTTCTTTTCTTTTAAGTCCCTTATTATTCTTAAGACATGAGATTCATTTGCTTAAGTTATTGCTATTATCGAGGAAGTGATCGCTACAATATCCATGTTTCTGATGTCAATAATCATTATAGCAATAGTCTTGATCATAATTTGATCAATACTAGTCTTTCCCTTTTTTATGTGAAGACCTTACCACTTTCTTCTTCTTCTTATCAAAGGAAAACAACTCCAAACATGTTACAATGAATTGAGGTACCCTTTCAACATATTGTTAGAAGTTGGTATTGTATGGTCAAGAGTGGAGAATTCTTTCACTATTCCCAAAC
Organism: Picea sitchensis; assembly: GCA_010110895.2. NCBI lineage: Eukaryota > Viridiplantae > Streptophyta > Pinopsida > Pinales > Pinaceae > Picea > Picea sitchensis. The sequence goes on from SNQJ01S0063474.1 coordinate 8,752, forward strand.
TTGTGGCAACATTAGTTACGATTTCTTCCTTAATGTTGGGATTTTTGTCATGTTGATTTTTGTCTTGTGTGGTGGATGCTTCTAGAGCATTTGTTTGTTTCTTTCCTATCTCTAAAACTTAAGTGTTATCATGGTGGTCAACTTAATATTTAACATGGGCAGCTTCAACTTGATTGGATGGTAAATTAATTTTGCTTGATTGGGCAACGAAATATTTACTCTTATCAATAATCATAAATTTATCAAGATTAGTGCTTGAGGTCTCTTTCATTACTTTCTCGAATTTGGTTGCCCTCCTTCTCTCTAAGGCTTTTTTATAACTTAGAACTAAGTCTCCTTTTGTATTTTTTTAGGACACTTTTCATGAGAGTAAGGCCATCCTATACCAACCATTTTTCTGTGATTTTCAACTACCTTGAGTGGATCATGCATCTTGAAGTGCTTGTCCTTAAGCCTGTATTTGTCTATTCCTCAACTTCCACTAGTGAAAACACAATGTTAGATAAGCCATATATTCCTATAGAAATGTGATATGCCAGACAACCCTTCTTCTAATTGTGGGCTAATTCTTCATTAAATACAAATTGGATCGTTAAATACAAATTGGATGGTTTAATATGAAACACCCCTCAATACTAGCATATCTAAGACATGTTTAGGAAAGGTGTGGGGAGATTTAGTGGCATAATCTATTTTGATATATTTGGTGTCTTTATCCATGTACCGATCTCACATACTCTCTAGGACTTTCAAAGCCTCACTTGAGAACCTAGGATTTTTTTTTATTGAAGATTAACTGATACAATCAAGCCATGAATTTGTCACATATCTTCATATAATATGGAGCATACTTGTTCCTCTGGATTTCTATGCAGTATAAATGAACATGAGCTTTAGTTCCCTCAAGTAGTGAATAAACTCTATGTATAGCCTTGTCCAAGGTACGTGAAAGATCACACCATAATTAAAAATTGTTCCTTTCGTAAGAATTTTGAGTGGCAATGGGATCCATTCTTCCTTCACGCGAAATACATCATTTTCTCCATACAATCTATGTAAGAGACCACTACACCCCAAATTGGAGAATTTAAGTTAATGGCAGAATACACCTTTGTCTAGTTTGTCCTAAAATCTCTACTTTCTTCTAACCATTCCTTTAAAATGCTATGATAATCATGTGTGCTCATGAATTGATTTACCCAAACATCGATTAGATATTCTTCAATCATTGGTAACTTGTAATATACCTCCAAATTGTTGGTTGCATGGGAAGTAATACACCTACCTTCTCTCGTGATTATATGTCAAGTCTTTATGTTTGTTCTCTCAACCAACCACTTAAGCACATCTAAAAACGGGAATGCTTATATTCAGGTTGCAACATTATGCAATTGAAACCTTTTGACACAATAGTCAATAGTAGAATCTTCAATGTCATGGTTATTTAGGTTGGAATGGGATGGTTGTCTAGTCGCATCCATGTACATCACAAAAATATCTCCATAAATTTTTTCTTAGGGTAAGCCAATGTGATAAGTGGTATCAATAAATACTACTAAGGTACCCTCTGATTTGGGTTATGCACTGGAACTTGTTCCTTTAGATATTCTAACCCTCCTTGGTACTATTGGGAACCTATCATAATACATCATGAACCAACAATCAAATTGATTAGTTAGGTTAGTATTTAAGTCTAAACATGATAAAATGCAAACCAAAAGGATTTTCAAGTCCTAAATTTATTCAAAATGGATATAGGGTTGGCAGGAGTTATACTGAAAACAAATCCTTGCCTGGTTACTTTTGATATGTCAAATTGTCAATACTTTCTTGTACATAGATAAAAGGCTCATGGAGATCACCATTCAAAAGTAGATGATTAGGGAGGAAGTAAGGATTCAAATCAAATGGGATCTCAATTATTCTTATTTTGTTGGAATCAAAAGGTAGAATGTAGTTCATGTCTTTTGAGTTGACAAAAAAATTTGAATTAGTGTAGAGGTGGGCATACAACCATTGGGTAGATGGACATGAGGGCCCCACTCTCTTTCTTAATCTCTTTTAGAATATATCCCTTCTTATAGTGTTTTATTTCTACATATTTAGCTTAAGGTTGTCGGTTTCGTTTTTGGGGTTATACTTGTTTCAAGGAAAGTTGCACATGGACAATCAAAATTATAGTTTTTTCATTATGTTTTTTGCTCGGATCCCACCATATGCAAACAAACTTGTACTTAAGTTTTCACAGTTTGGAGGATGTAATTAACTGGCTTAGATTTTTTCCATGTGAACAAATTATATATTAATATAATGAGCAATTTTTCTGTTGAAAAAAAACACACAAGGGAAAAACCATGACATTAATAAAATCCATTAACAAAAGACCTAGTTTGGTTCTAGAAGATGAAAATAGCATTTGAAACATCTAACTAGGAGATCCCTTGCCCTTTGTCTTTAAAGGTTTCAACTTCAGACTTTAAAATGGTTATATGAAGAATTGTTTGGGGGGATAGAATGCTAAGGTTGAATGAGTTGAAAATATTTTGAATACGAGGATCAAAGGCCTATGCTCTAGCATAGATCTAATCTTCAAAGAGTCAAGCAACAAAAGAAAAAAATAAACTATACCAAGTTGAGGTTTGCAGACATGGAGACTTAAGCTAATTATGAAAATTTCCAAAATTACCATTCAAAAGTTATTATTCGAAATAATAAGTAGAGGAAGGAGCAGACCTACCTTAGTTGCAAGTCATTGGTGGTCACTAGGGTGGTAATGGTAACATTCACACGTCTAAAAAACTATTGACTAGAAATGTTAAATGGGCCAACCTCTAGAAAAATAAGAATCAAGGTGAAACACCAACTTCCTCTCAAATTTTGGAAAAATACTCAATTGACAAATGGCAAAGCTCTATGGCTAAGAGAAGTCTAAGCTATGAGCTAATGGACAATTGAATGGAAATATAAGTGTTCTTAAACGTTCAAATCATCGACCTTGCTAAAGTGTGGTGCATTGAAAAATCACTTCATGCTCTTAATTGAATGTATCTATCACTTTTTGTTGTAAAATAATATATCATTTGAAGGAAAGATATGTTATCACTACATAAATGGACTAGGTTTAGGTGATTAACTTCTACTCATTTATTATTATTAATATAAAAATGTTTCAATTTTTTATAAAATAATATATCATTTAAGGAAATATATGTTATCACTACATGGCCTAGGTTTAGGTGATTGACTTCTACTCATTTACTATTAATATAGTAATGTTTTATAATTGATTTGATCTTACAACTATCTCAAATCACTTTAACCAATTCTTTATTATGGTGGTATGGAGTAGGTTTAGGTGATTGACTTCTACTCATTTACTATTAATATAGTAATGTTTTGTAGTTGATTTGATCTTACAACTAGCTCAAATCACTTTAACCAATTCCTTATTATGGTGGTATATGAAGCCTAGCTCAAATCACTGAGCCTGAATAAGGAATTGGTCATAGTGATTTGAGCTAAACCTAAGATCAAACCAATTATAAATACAAAATCAAATATTTAGAAACACTCGGTTGGTATGACCCTTAAACCCCTAGGTGTGTTGCCAAAAAACAAAAAAAAATGATTTCTTCCTCTTCTTAAACTACTACTTGTAACATATTTCAATCCTATAATCTATCAACTCTAAGTCAAAAGCAAAATGTTGGTATCAGAGTGGGTTTCAGAGGATGCTGGGAAGTTACACACGAAAGCCAGCTTCTCGGATACCATGAACATTGAAAGTGATGATGAGGCTCTATCCATATTCTCTGCTACCCTCTCCATATTTTTGGCCAAAGTCGTAGTAACGTGGATAGTTCAACCGAATGTCTCTGATCAACTACATCTTAAACATTCGAGTGTGAATGGACACTATAATTTAATGCCGAAGGATTTGAGTTTCAGTGTACCGAAGGAAAGTTCTCGTTGATTGCAATGATATTTTTCCATCCGGTTACAAGTCTTTGGAATTTAGCAGCGCAGCCTAATAATTACACTGAAAATCACAAATCCAGCGCACTTTATTCAAAAGGGTTGATTAAACAATGGTACCCATTGGAAGAGTTACACTAAATTCTCGGGCTCTTGACTTCACACAACAGCAGCAATGGCGTTGGCATTACCATTGCGGAATAAGAACAAGAAGAATATGGTTTTGTTCATTGGACCAAAAGCCCAGTTTCAGATCAGAAAAACTACCACTATGGTCACCAGAATAGAATGTCATGAGGGAAATAGCTCTGTGAAAGTGCTTTGTAAGCAGGGCAGATTGAAAGAGGCAGTACGGGTTTTGACAATCATGTGCCGGCCTCTGGGTTCCTCAATTTACGGTCCTCTACTGCAGGAATGCACCAGAAAGAATTCGGTGATAGAAGGGAAATTGATCCATGCCCACATCATTCAGACAGGATTCCAATGCGAGGATGTCATTTTGAGGAACATTCTTGTTACCATGTATGCAAAATGTGGGGTTGTAGAGGATGCATGGAAAGTGTTTGACAAAATAACTGAACGAGATGTGGTTTCATGGACTGTGATGATTGCAGCATATGTCCGGCATGGGTTTGCCGATAAGGCCTTGTGTTTGTTTTACGAAATGCGGCGATCAGGAGTCCAACCCAATCAATTCACCTTTGCCAGCGTGCTCCCCGTATGTGCAGACTTGAGGGCGCTAAAGGATGTCCATGAGGATATAATTAGAGGTGGGTTTGAGTTGGACACCTTTGTGGGAAGTGCTCTTGTAGACATGTATGCTAAATGCGGTAGTATAGAGGATGCCTGCAATGTTTTTGACAAATTACCTCAACGAGATGTGGTTGCATGGAATGCTATGATTGCTGGATATTTTCACAATGGATGTATTTACGAGGCCAAGGAATTGTTTGAGAAAATGCCTAAACGAGATGTTGTCTCATGGACGGCGATGATTGCAGGATATGCACAAAATGGGCAGGCCGAGGAGGCGCTGAAACTTTTCCGAGAAATGTACTTGGCAGATGTGGAACTAGATTCTGGGACATTGGCTACTGTGCTTGCTTCTTGTGCAAATTTGGCTGTTATGGAACATGGCAGACAGGTGCATGAAGTCATAATTAGAAGTGGGTTTGGTAGTAATGTCTTTGTGGGTAGTGCCCTTGTAGACATGTATGCGAAATGTGGAAGCATAGAAAATGCACACAAAGCCTTTGACAAAATGTCTCAAAGGACAGTGGTGTCATGGAACGCAATGATTGTAGGATATGCTATGCATGGCTGTGGGAAGGAAGCCCTTGAACTCTTTGAACAAATGCAACTTTCAGGCACAAATCCAGATAATGTCACGTTTGTTGGTGTTCTGTCTGCATGCTGCCACACAGGCCAAGTGGAGAAGGGCCGACGATATTTTGATTATATAACTCAATATTATCACCTTACACCTACAATGGAGAACTATGGTTGCATGGTTGACCTTCTTGGCCGTGTGGGCTGTCTGGATGAGGCCGAAGATTTGATCAACAAAATGCCATTTCAACCTGATGCTACTGTGTTGGGGTGTTTGCTTGGTGCCTGTAGAATTCATAGCAACGTAGTGCTAGGAGAACGTGTGGCAGAGCGCCTTTTTGCATTAGATACAAAATGTTCTGCACCTTATGTGCTATTGTCAAATATCTATGCTGCAGCTGGTAGGTGGGGTGACATTGAAAAGGTGCGAAAAATGATGAAAGACAGAAAAGTTACAAAAACCCCTGGATGCAGTTGGATTGAGGTCAATAAACAAGTGCATACGTTTGCAGTTGAAGAAAGATCACACCCAGATATACAAAAAATCTATGCACAGCTGGACAGATTGTCTGGGCAGATGAAGGCAGCAGGATATGTACCCCATACAAAATATGTACTCAATGACTTGGAGGAGGAGCAAAAGGAACAAATTCTTTGCTACCACAGTGAGAAGCTAGCAATTGCATTTGGGCTTATCAATACATCCCCTGGGACAACTATCCGAGTTATCAAGAACCTCCGAGTATGTGGTGACTGCCACTCTGCTATCAAGTTCATCTCCAAAATTGTTGCACGTGAAATTGTAGTGAGAGATGCCAACCGTTTCCACCACTTCAAGGATGGGCAATGTTCCTGCAGAGATTATTGGTGACACCATGTAAGGTGAACCTCAGATATAGAATTGTGCAATAACACATCTCTGGATGTTTTTTAAGCCTTTCATTGTGTGTATTTAAGCTATGATTAGGAGATTCATTGTGCAAATTGAAACCCAATGGCTAGGAGTTATGAAGCTTGAATATATTGACAGGGCATCAATCTCCTACCAAAACCTGGGGGAGTGATTGCATGTAAGGTCAAAGCATTTGGCAATTTCTGATATTGGAAACAAGGGGTTTTCAATGCCCGATTGCTGGTGTTTACTTATACCATATTGACATCTTCCCGACTCCTATCATAGAAACTAGATGGATTCTATAGTATGGGTTATGGCTTGGACAGGAATCCATTATTTCTTGGAGAATTGATATTTCCACATTTTTCAATGATACTTATGCTCCAATTCTTGCCTTGAAAAGTATTACTGCAAGGAAGTACCCCTACTTATGAGGCCTTCCAAAGGCTTACTGAAATGAAGTTTATACACATTAATTAGATCCTACCTTTCAAGGTCTCATTGGCGTGAAGTACCCAAGCTGTGAAGAGAAGACTAGATCCTACCTTTCAAGGCATCATTGGCACAAAGTACCTAAACTGTGAAGAGAAGACTTTTCAAAGACATGCAGGAATGCAATGCCCTAGCCAACCAGCAGACAGAGCCTTTCAAAGGTTGGAACGAAGTACACCTTGAGGCAGGAATGCAAGAAATCCATTAGCTGGCATTCCCTACAAATAATTATTTATTATCTAAATTTTTTGGGTTGACATGGACCCAATAAAGTGTTCAGGGCTAAAGCCAACGGATGCTTAATACACCACAAACAAGGAAATATATTATCTTCTGGAATTTACGATTATGAGACACCAATTCCTATTAATACTGTTTGGTGCAATTTCGTACATTATCAACCTTAGAGCATCATTATTGATTCCGGGGTAATTTGTGATTAGTATGGCTTGCATATCTGTTGTCTTATCACGGTGGTAAAGAACATTATAAAGGGTTATCCGTGCAAAACATTTTGTCTTAAGGTCATTATCAGAATAGATATATTATCTGCCTGAGCTTACAAACACAGGTCATTTGGTTTAATCAATGAGGGCAATTGCATGCCCCCACCACTACCTAGAAGGTGTGGAATTCCAGAACAAATAATCCACAAGTTTTCTAATTGTTAGATGTTTGCTTTTTGAACTAGCCGTTTATCACAAAATTATATTTAATTTTTTCTTACAGCAATCACAGAGATCTGAAGATTGACACTTCTTTACTGATAACTAAATCATCCAAAGCCTCTGGAAACCACTTTTAATCAGAGGACAACACAAAGTTCATATTATATAATATAGTATTTTGTTTTCTACCTAAAACCCATAAATAAATTCCTATTCCTTTTATGTTTACCCGATTGAGATGAATTACAATGATCATAAAGCTTGCATATATGCATGTTGAATCCAAAACTATGACAACTTGACCCTTAAAAATCGGTTTGATAATAATCCGTTGATTGTCCTACACTGCAATCTTTCATATATCACCCTATAAATAATAAAACCCATGTGATTTTACCTCCATTTAATATCACTATTGCATTACCCATAGCCTCCTTGATTATCTAAGGGCATTTTGGGCTCCTCTTAAATATTTCATATTGGATTTTCAAAAGCTTTGGTGTTTGAGCAAGAGTGCAAAGGGAAGCTGAGATAAGTCTCAGGTTCTATGCTTTCTGGCTAAGGTATTGTTTACTATAAGTATGGAAGAGTTATGTTGAAATGGTTGATGTTTGGTCAAATTTAGAAAAGCACCACTACAGGAAAATATTTGGTTATGTTCAGCTGACAATATACAGTTTCTGTTTGCTTCCATTAATGGAATATATTGTTTTGTCTAAAAAAGGCAATTGACATGRATTGAAGGTCATAACACTTATCAGTAGAATGATTCCATCCAGTATTTTGAAGAAGTAATGTAAAACCATGAATTCTGCCACAATCGAATGCATGAAATCCAAAGCTTCTAATAAATAGCCAATAATATACAAGAATCATATTTTATATGCATTTGTTTCCATTTAGAGAATGGATTATGTTTTCTACAAATAGGCAATCATTATTCATTGAAGGCTCTCTTGCTTATTGATTGATAGTGATTTGTAAGATTATGAAGGAAAAATACCACCTATGAAAAATCCTAAGCAAAACCAATCATTGAAAAGAAAATTCTTTCCATACTTCCAATTAAAAATCTTGTAGCCATCATTCCTCTAGGGCCATGAACTTAGCCATCAAGTAAGGACATTGTGTAATTATTACCATCTCAAGTGTTTAGAATCATGAGTGGAAATTTTGGAGACCATGCCTTGGGAAGCACACATTGTCTAAAATTTCAGTAGACAATTGATTCGTGCTTGCATTTATAGGGAYGACTTCTGTTAAAAAAGATCACGAGTATCTGTGTGTTTTCTAATTCATGCATATTAATCAAGTAGAGGCAACCCTGATGACAAACAAATGAATCTATGGCTAAACAAAAATAAAAATTTGTTTATGAAATCTATTGTCACATTATATGGACAAGGGATAGGGGCAATATTTGTAGTAATGTTGTCAATCATGACTATAATTGGGTCATTCGATTTCTCAATATAGGATTATCTTTTGCATGCCAGCTCATTAACTATAAACCACATTACTTGTGCCTATTCATTCTGTGTTTATGTTCCAAACACTCATGGTACCCATATGGACCATTTGGACACCCTTCTCGACCATTTGGGATGGTTAGGAATCATTCACATAGGTTCAGAGGGAATCATGTAGGTTTTGATCATTTTGAGCATTGAATTTTGCGGTATTTTTGGGCCCCTTTTTAGTATTTTTGGTCTCTACATGGAAGAACTTTTTGATGAACGCGAGCACTTGATTCCAAGTTCATATGCAAGAGTTATGGTCCCAACAAGTTGACCATTAGTTTTACACCTTAGCATCACTAACTCTCGGCATTTCGCCTACCTTGTTTCTTCATTTTTTTTGGTTTTTCAATTTCTTGTAAATAA
>SNQJ01S0063474.1:21324-46609 GCA_010110895.2 Picea sitchensis
CACACCCATGCTATTCAACTGGACTAGAAGAGTATTGAAAGTATTTAGATGATCAACAATTTTCGTACCTTCCTTCATGCGCAAACTATACAATTGTCTTTTCAGAAAGATCATGTTTGTCAAGGATTTCATCATGTACAAGCTTTCCAGCTTTGACCACAAACCGGTTGTTGTCTTCTCTGTAACAATGTTGAACAATACATCGTCGGCCAAACACAGGCGTATGGCACTCAGTGCTCTCGCATCCATCTCATCCCAGTCTTCGTCTGTTATGGACGCGGGCTGCTTTGCTTTTCCCAAAAGCGCCTTCACCACGCCTTGTTGCACGAGCAGATCATGCATTTTAACCTTCCAGATCTCGAAATTGTTCTTGCCATTAAACTTTTCAATTTCAAACTTAGCACTCTGCATCTTTTTCATTTGAGGAAACATAAAAGAAACAAACACCACTGTTTGTAATATTCAAGGCCCTTTAAAAAAATATGTGAAAAAATAATATTGTGTAATTTTCAAAGAAATTACATACATTCACCTTTAAAAAAAAATTTAATAAAAAGTTCACTCCACCTTATTCCTCCACCCTTCAACATCCTCCATATTATATTTTAGATTTCAAATATAATAAAAAACCTTTAATACTTTCGAAAAGGTAAAAGTATAAAACCTTATATACTTTCCAAAATGTAAACTTATACTTTTAACTTTTGAATTTTTTTTTTCTTAAGAATCTTTTTCAGCGCTCCATGGAGGATATAGGGGTGCGCCGAACCTTAAGAATGAGAGGCGCATAAGGTTAGTACAGGGCTGGCGCTCCCTTTGGTTGGTAAGGTGAGCGTTGGCTCCCTCTCGATGCTCCCTTTAAAAACCAACGAATTTTCTTTAAACAACGCGCCCCCTTGACCTGTTGTCCAGCACCGACGCTCCCTGTGCAATGATAGCCAAGCGTTGATGCCAAAAAAACAAATTTCAACAGTGATTTCAACGCGGCCTCTTCCCGGCTTTGGCTTTTTTTTTTTCCAGTTTGCGCCCTCCTCAGCTCTGATACCACTTGTTGTAATTTGTAAATACGGAAACACAAATTACCATAAGACAATCAATACAAATGCAGACAAAGAACACAACAATTTACGTGGTTCACCCAAAAGTTGGGCTACGTCCACCAAGCATAGGTATCGGTTATCTTATTATTCAGCTAAGAGATTACAGTAGGATCTCACTCCTCTCTGACACACTCAGCCTCTACGAGCATACATCAAATTTATAGCAATGTACATATTAAATGTAATCTCATCCATATTCTAACTTAGGCGCATTGGTTACAACCAACCCTGGTTTATAGGATTTGAAATCCTATTCATGGATGAATTGTTGTCACCATTTCCAACATGGACAAGGGATAGGGGCAATATTTGTAGTAATGTTGTCAATCATGACTATAATTGGGTCATTCGATTTCTCAATATAGGATTATCTTTTGCATGCCACCACATTACTTGTGCCTATTCATTCTGTGTTTATGTTCCAAACACTCATGGTACCCATATGGACCATTTGGACACCCTTCTCGGCCATTTGGGATGGTTAGGAATCATTCACATAGGTTCAGAGGGAATCATGTAGGTTTTGATCATTTTGAGCATTGAATTTTGCGGTATTTTTGGGCCCCTTTTTAGTGTTTTTGGTCTCTACATGGAAGAACGTTTTGATGAACGTGAGCACTTGATTCCAAGTTCATATGCAAGAGTTATGGTCCCAACAAGTTGACCATTAGTTTTACACCTTAGCATCACTAACTCTCGGCATTTCGCCTACCTTGTTTCTTCATTTTTTTTGGTTTTTCAATTTCTTGTAAATAAATAAGGGCTCCACCCTCTTATATGAGACATTTTGTGTTGATGTTACAGTAGATGCGGGAGGTATTAACCTCCATGTATAACCTTTGGCTAGAATAGAATATTCTGGAAGCAAGAGAAACCTTAAACAAATGTGTAGAAACCCTAGAAGACAAGTCAGCTTAGTAAAAGAATTAATATTAATGTATTAGATTCTAAAAGGACAAGTCGGCTCAGACAAGTGACAAGAACCACTATAAATAAGAGATGATCTAGCTCATTTGTATACACTCACTTCACTTTCTCTTTCAAGGATGGCGCAAGCTTGGAGCTACAACTGCAATAATGGAAGGTGGATATTTTGGGGTGTTTCTTGGTCTCTCTCTCTAGCACCATCTAGCCTAAGATGTGTGCCCTACCTTCTAGTGTCTCTTGGTGGTATACTTGGTGACATTCTTGGTGGTATTCTGATATTTTTAGCGGTATTCTTGGTAACTGCAACTGCCACTGTTGCAACTAAGTATTGTTCTTGTTTTGTGGCTTTGGGATTTTCTGTTTGGTGATCTATATTTGGAGAAAGATGCGCTCTAGTGGTTATCTGTTGGTTATAGTGTTGCTTCCATAATCATTCTATCTAGAAAAGGTTATGGTGCTCAGGGGTCGCTACGTGCCTATGGTTGGATGACAATAGTGATATTGTCTATGGTAAAATGAGCACATTGAATATTTTAACAGGTTATGGGTCCACACCACCTTCAGGACAGTCTAATCGCTAGAAGGTAAAGTGGAAGTTCTTTGTTAAGCTTGTTGTGGCACCAGTGGCAGTTGTAGCTAGAGTTTCTGATTATGTAGTTGCAACAAACCTTAACCTAACCTTATGGGCACTTCAAGTGAGAAGTTTGGCATAATTCCTGGAAATTCTAGTGCGCCTTAGCCTAGTGCACCTATTGGTACTATCAACAAGAAAAAATGTCAAGTTTGAGTTTTTGGTCAAAGTCAAAGGTTGACTTTTGGTCAAAACTGATTTTGTGGTCAAAGTTGAAATTTCATGGTTTATAGCTTGTTCTAATCATTGAACCTTTGTGATTCAGTTTCTATCCTCTTCTTGTCAAGATGGTGTCTAGTTTCAGATTAGAAGACAAGCTGAACAATGCTGCAAATTTCAAAGGTATGCACTTGTATATGCTTTTCATGTTATAATATCCAGTAAAACATGAATGTGTTTTGCAGGGACTGTACAAGAGACCTTGTCCAAGCAATGATCTTGGATTTAGTAAATTCAGAGGAGCAAGCAGTTGAGGCTCCAGGTTCTAGGTTTGATTGATCAAATTGTTAATTTGCACATATCAAGTTTGATAGTTGTGACAACAATCTTTGAAAGGTTATGTTACTACTAGGTATACTTGGTTGAATTGATATAGATTCTTATTGAACTTGTTTGATGAACTAACATCTCCTTTAGGAGACATTTATTGTTCCCCGACATGTCACCTCGGTAATTCTATGATGATTACCATCTTGTTATGTTCTTGGAATTACTTTTTCTCTTGTTGTTCTTGTTCTGGGCAAGTCACATGCGATAAATCTGAGAAGAAGTTGCAGTAACAATTGCAAAAAGAACCAATTCTAAAGGAAGCGTGGTAAGCAAAATGAGTTTTGGATCCGATATACTCAGATGTGTGTGGACCAATGCCAACCTCCTCACTAAGAGGGACAATATACCTCGGATGATTTCAAGACATTCTACATAGAGGTCGAGATTAGAAGGGAGCTCACTACTCCCTACAATCCTCAGCAGAATGGTGTAGCAAAAAGAAAGAACTGATCCATTGAAGAATATGTTAAGGCAATGATGAATGACCATAATATATTTATGTTTATGTGGGGAGAAGCAACTATGGAAACCGTATATGTTCTGAATGGAAGTCTTCATCATATATTGTAGAGCATGACTCAAGAAGAAGATTTCTACGGAAAGAAGCCAAGTGTTGAACACTTGAGGATCCTTGGTTGTCAGTCAAGAAAAAAGAATGGAAGGAAGATATGATGGAAGAATATCAATCAATCATGACGTATGGGAAATTGTGCCTAGACCTGAAGGAAAGTCTGTAGTAACTTCAAAATGGGTTTACAAGATAAAGGATGCAATGGATGGAAGTATCGATAAATACAAGGCAAGATTCATGGCTAGAGGGTTATCCCAGCAGGAGGGAGAAGACTATGATGAGACATTTGCTCCAGTTGCCAGATATACCTCGATCACATCTCTTGCATCATTCATGGGTTGGAGTTTACATCAGATGGATGTAAAGACCGATTTTTCTCGATGGAGTAATTGAGGAAGAAGTATACATAGAGCAACCTCAAGGTTTTGAGGTACACCCGAGAGAAAGCCATGTATGAATATTAAAGAAGGCCTTGTATGGACTCAAGCAAGCGCCAAGAGCTTGGTGTAGAGCCTCTCATTATTCAGTGTAAGAGGGAGATAGCCTCTAAATTCAATATAAAGGATCTTGGTCCCATACATTATTATTTGGGACTAGAAGTATAACATAAGCGTAGTAAAATCTTCCCATGGCAAGGGAAGTATGTTGTAAAGATCCTTCATAAGTTTGGGATGATGGATTGCAAATCCATGGAAACTCCCATGGAGACTGATACGAGGAAGTTGAGACTTTGATTCTGATCCAGTAGACTTGTCCCTGTACCAACAGTTGATTGGCTCATTGATGTATTTGTTGTGAACATGTTGAGCTAGTTCCAGGTGGAACCTAGACATGAACATTGGATAGCTGCAAAGCATATCTTGAGATATCTTCATGGGATGATAACCTATGTTTTGAGATATGCCTCAAACATTGACGTACAACAACCTGGATTTACTGATTCAGATTGGGCAGAAAGTGCAGATGACAGAAAGAGCACTTCTGGTGTGTATTTTAGTTTGGGCTCTATTATGACATCATGGATTGGCAGGAAACAAAAGTATGTCGCACTCAACACTATAGAAACAAAGTATATTGCAGCTTGTGATGCTTGTACGGAAGCAGTGTGGTTCCGTAAGATGGTTTCTTGACAGTTTGATCAGGTGCTAGATTCAACTGTGATATATTGTGATAACCAGAGTTGTGTGAAGATATCAGAGAACCCGGTGTTCCATGACAAGTTGAAGAACATTGAGATCAAGTAATATTGAGGGGAGAAGTGGTTCTCCAGTATATCTCCACTGATGAGTAGACAAAAAATATTTTGACTAAACCTTTGTCTAAGATAAAGTTTGCATTCTTGAGGGACAAGGTGGGGCTCGTGGAGATTTCTCCCTTGGTTGAAAGGGAGGTGATGACTTCCTCGATATGTAGCATCATGGACTGTCAGTGAGTTGCAGATCTTTATCATGCTAGTACAACTTAGAGATGGTCATGCAACTTAGAGATGATTCTTGCATCATGCTAGTTATGATCATGCTAGTACAACTTAGATATGATACAGATGGATGGAGTTGTGGATGATACAGTGGCTTGAGGTGCATCATGCTAGTACAACTTAGAGGTGGACATACATCTTAGATATGATGTATTGACATCATGCTAGTTATGTTCATGCTAGTACAACTTAGATATGATGTTGGTGAGTTGCATCATGTTAGATATGGCCATGCTAGTACAACTCATAGATGTACATACAACTTAGATATGATGTATTGACATCATGCTAGATATGTTCGTGCTAGTACAACTTAGAGATGATCATACAACTTAGAGGTGATGCAGGTGGCTCGTATCATGCTAGATATGATCATGCTAGTACAACTTAGAGGTGGCATACAACTTAGATATGATGCATTGGCATCATGCTATATATGTCATGCTAGTACAACTTAGAGATGACACAGTGAGGCACTAATCTACATCATGCGAGTACAACTTATATATGATGCATTGGCATCATGCTAGATATGCCATGATAGTACAACTTAGAGATGATGTAGATGATACTCCAGATCACACAAATACAACTTAGATATGATGCATTCACATCATGCTAGTACGAATTAGAGGTGATGCAACTGATGAAATTGTTGATGCAGGATGATATCAGATGATATGATTTGATTGTTGTGGAGACTGTATGTCCTTGGACAATAGTTGTATGCTAATGTGGTGGATGTGCTCCACTAGTAGTGATTGTGTCACTGGTTAGTTTATGTATGATACTAGGAGTGGTTCTGTACCATTGGACAATAGTTGTGTACTACTATGGATAGACACAGTTGTGTTCTATTGGATGGAATTGTAGCAGTTGTATGCTACTATCTGATTTCCATGGAGACTACCACTAGTGTTGGAAATGATTTCCATCTAGTGATGATGTTGCTCGTGGTTTGATTTGGGTGATCATGAAATAGCTTGTGTGGCTATGATGATGTTACTAGAAGAATGGTCTATATGTNTCGTATCATGCTAGATATGATCATGCTAGTACAACTTAGAGGTGGCATACAACTTAGATATGATGCATTGGCATCATGCTATATATGTCATGCTAGTACAACTTAGAGATGACACAGTGAGGCACTAATCTACATCATGCGAGTACAACTTATATATGATGCATTGGCATCATGCTAGATATGCCATGATAGTACAACTTAGAGATGATGTAGATGATACTCCAGATCACACAAATACAACTTAGATATGATGCATTCACATCATGCTAGTACGAATTAGAGGTGATGCAACTGATGAAATTGTTGATGCAGGATGATATCAGATGATATGATTTGATTGTTGTGGAGACTGTATGTCCTTGGACAATAGTTGTATGCTAATGTGGTGGATGTGCTCCACTAGTAGTGATTGTGTCACTGGTTAGTTTATGTATGATACTAGGAGTGGTTCTGTACCATTGGACAATAGTTGTGTACTACTATGGATAGACACAGTTGTGTTCTATTGGATGGAATTGTAGCAGTTGTATGCTACTATCTGATTTCCATGGAGACTACCACTAGTGTTGGAAATGATTTCCATCTAGTGATGATGTTGCTCGTGGTTTGATTTGGGTGATCATGAAATAGCTTGTGTGGCTATGATGATGTTACTAGAAGAATGGTCTATATGTGTTCAATACCATTACCGTTAATACCTCCCTATCTAGGAGGGAGTGTTGATGTTGCGACAGTTGTGGGAGCTATTAACCTCCATGTATAACCTTTGACTAGAATAGAATATTCTAGAAGAAAGAGAAACCCTAAATAGATGTGTAGAAACCCTAGAAGACAAGTTGGATCAGTAAAAGAATTAATATTAAAGTATTAGATTCTAAAAGGACAAGTCAGCCCAGAAAAGTGACAAGAACCACTATAAATAAGATATGATCTAGCTCATTTGTACACACTCACTTCACTCTCTCTCTCAAGGATGACGCAAGTTTGGAGCTGCAGCTGCAAGAATGGAAGGTGGATATTTTGGGGTGTTTCTTGGTCTCTCTCTCTAGCGTAATCTAGCCTAAGACGTGTGCCCTAACTTCTAGTATCTCTTGGTGGTATACTTGGTGACATTCTTGGTGGTATTATGATATTCTTGGCAACTGCAACTACTGCAGTTGAGTATTGTTCTTGTTGTGTGGCTTTGGGATTTTTTTGTTTCGTGAGCCATCTTTGGAGAAAGATGCGCTCTAGTGGTTATCTGTTGGTTATAGTGTTTCTTTCAGAATCATTCTATCTAGAAAAGGTTATGGTGCTTGGGGGTGGATACGTGCATATGGTTGGGTGACAATAGTGATATTGTCTATGGTAAAACAAGCACACTGAATATTTTAATATTTTGTGCATGCACAAAGCATGGATCTCTTTGCAAAAATTGCTATCATTATTGCTGGAGCCAATTTTGAATAGAAGCATTGCTATATGTTTCAAATCTACAATTGTATTCTATGGTTTTATTCACTGTCATAACACATTAAAATCGATAAATTTAGTATGTTGTCCACTAGGTTTTCCCTATGTTTAGAGTAAAGGTATAAAAACCTTATACTCCCCTCTACTCCCTAATGCATGCCGCCTCTAAAGAGGTTAAGGTATAGTGAGTCTAGTTCACTAACACGTTACCCATTTGACTACTTTCTTTACTGGTCCAAACAACCTCAAATGGAGGAAGATGCCAGAATATAAGATCCTACCAAGTTGATTTTCATTGAATCCCTCTAGAAGCAAATGAATGAGATGTTGAATAAATTCACTCATATTCTACAATGAATCCTCATGGTTACAGGTGCATCTTCTTCAACAAGCCAACCCTTCAAAGGAAAAACACCATTCAAGGTACAAGTGAAACTAACATTCCTCAACTTGAAGGAAAAATAAATGCAGATGCCTTGCTTAATCAATTAGAAGGGTATTTCTATGTGAATACTATTATTAAATAATAAAAATTCCAGTTGTCATTTTGAAATCAGTCCCCCATTTCTAACTTAGGTGGGATAACCATTGAGTCACAAGTGTTAGAGGATAAACAAGGATTCCTCTTGTTCAACTAGTCTAAAGATCCCAATTGGGACTATTATATGGATTCCCTCAAGCAGGAATATGCCCTTGTAGGAAATTATGACAACCAATACACCAAGTGGACACAACTCCACCAAGATTAGGACCACTATGTACAAGAGTACACAAATGCCTCCCATGCCTTGTCTAGAAAAATTGACATCAAATATATTAATAGGCACAAGGTCCTTAAGTATTGCAACAACCTACATCCTTACATCCAATTTGAGATGGAATTGATAGATATCCAATCACTGGAAGTAGCCTATATAATGCAACCAAAATTGAAGAAAAAATTAGGCACAAGGGTAAGAAGGACTTTTGTCTTGCAAACAAGCCACAACAATACAACAAAATATGGATAAAGAAAATTCCCATTTCCACCATGTTATCACTCCAGGAAACTCTCCTAGGCTGTCAGTCAGAGATGCCTGGTAACTCAATCTTTTTGGAAACTATTTTCTCAATAATAGGTGTGGGTTTTGGATCAAGATGAATATCTTTAATCTCTGGATTGTATTTCAAGACAATCAAACTATATTTATGCGACACAAGGCCTTCAAGAGCTATTGTCAGATAGTTTTGTATAACAAATGGATAAGAAAACTAGTCAGTCAATTAGAACATACATAAACCATATATATAATGGATCAACAAACTAGCCAGAGATGCTTATGATTCTTGCTTAGCAGTCAAAAGTAAGACGACAATTACCATAGGACCATTAAACAGAGACAAAGAACACATTCAACTCATAAGCATGGACAAATATGAAGGAAGGTCTGACAACAACAAATGAAAGAAACTTGCAGGCTTGATATATTTCAGAATATGTCTTTCATACAATAACAGTAAGATATAGAACTCAAAATCGAACCCTTAGTTCCTCTTCTACCTTTATCTTTATAGCTTTACAATGTAGTTTTTGAGATCCTAAAAGCATGGATTAGATATGCTAAAGATAGAAAGTCAAAATTCAGTTTCCAAAAGATAAGGAATGATCCTCAAAATGAGCTCAATCCCACATTTCATGGTCTTCATATCTTGTAGAGTCCTTGTGCAGTGCAGAATAGCCTTCCAAGGCTGATTGATGACTCTTCCAAGACATAAAATTCGAATTTGCTGAGGTGTGTAAAAATCCTGATTTTCTGCCTTTGAAAAAGGTACCAAAAATGATTAAAACACCTCTTCTTTCCATTATCCATCAAAAATAGCTATTGGATCTGATTTGATAATTCAACAACTATCCATTCGAAGAGGTTTCAAACCATTCCAACTCAAAAAATCCCGATCTGGGCAAAACTTCGGTCATTCTGGCAGTAACAGGCTTTCGGTGGTTAACATAGAAGACTTATGGCTAGATTAACTACCAAAAGAACTACTTTCGGTGGTTAATGAACAGTCATCCTATTCGCCTAAACCACCGAAAAGGCAGGTTTTCCAGAAATAAACTGCCTTGGGAAAAATCGAATTTCCAAGTTGTGGAGAGTCCGTTTTACATGCTTGAATAGTCGATTGACATATAGAAATCCTAAGATTTCCAATGGTACTTTCAAATCTGAATTTGGAGTTCAGGAAGGTAGTCAAAAGTTCCCAGCAATATTAGGCATCATTCTTCAAAAATTTTCCAGTGTGTTTTTTATTGCTAACATTGCCTCCAACTGGGATGGAGACCTCCCTGCGAGGTTTCCAAGAACCTGGAAGACCTTGTGACTTTAGTATTGGGCATGGAGTCATCTGGGTATTTTCCAAATTTTGTTGTTATCTTTCACAATCTTCTTTATCTGTAACATGTCTGCTTCAAACTCCCTTGGAAATGTTGTTTGCACATCGACATGACATCTGTTGTGACAATCTCTTCATTGAGAAGAGAGGTGTTGGACATAGGAAGGATGGTTAGATATGTAACCATGGTTTGGAAATTCGAGAATAACTCCAACCTTGAAATGAGAGCATTGTAGGCAGCTTGAGGTGTTTGACTTTTCATTTTCTAGCAACTTCAGATAAACTAAGCTCCATGTCTGTACTACCATGGCCAACAATTTCATTAGCCGTAGAAACAACATTCTCCTCATCTTCTATAATTTCTTTTTCCACTGAAACCTCTTCTTCACGCTCTTGTTGATCCTCTTCTGATTTCCTCTTTAGTTCTTGCCATAAATAATCCTTGCTTATATCTTCCTCAACTGAATGATCAATAATGGATTCTGAGGTAATTAGGTCCTTTTCTTCCTCTCCATCGAGTTCATGGTCTATATATTCTTCACCAGGGGCAACAGAATATGAAATATCTGATCCTTTGCCCCATGTTGAATTTATATTGCCTTCCACACTAGATTATGATGAAGTTGCACTTTTCGTTGTTTTTATATCACTAAAGTGCATAATAGAAGACTTGGCACCATCGTTGCTTTCACTCATGAGAGCCTTCAATTCACCTTATACTGGTGATGATGATGTTGTTGTGGATACTGTACGACGACAAGCACCCATGCATGACCATCCTGAAATTCCAAGAGATGGCCTGGTGAAAACAACAACTTGTGCCATAGTTTGTGCTTGTCTCATAACAACCTGAGTGTTGTTTGAAACTGGATGCCAGATTGCACTAGCCCTTACAACTCTAGCCCTGCTAGCCTTAGCAATCGACGGTAACCGAGATCCTAATGCCGTCGCAGAATGATAAACTGTACTAAGAAACCTTGTTCTTTCAATTTGCTCCCTAAAATCATTTACCCATGCTGATGCTGTGACTTCAGCACGTAAATCATCCATAGAAGTAGCTGAGAATGTAGGCACAAGATCAAAACCATTGATGACAAAAGTAATGAAGGGATCGCTTGACTCGGCCAAATCCCAAGTCATATAGGCAGCTGGAGAGAATATTCCAACAACAAACATTACGTTTCTTCATTTGATAGTTGTGTTTCTCCTTTGGACAGCTGCACACACATTCTTCGCTTGCAAATTGGGTGTTTTCGGAAACTGCCTATTTGCATTCATATCTCGAATCCCCCATGCATTGGATGCTTTGTCTCTTTTGACTTTGTAGCTTGGCACGCCGATGTAAAACAAAACAAGCATCGACACCTGTAGAATCTTGCAAATTGAAGACTGACTTTGTGATGAGTTTATGCGTTGTGTGGTGAAAAACACGATTTGGGAAGTTATATCATTGAGCGTCTGCTTGAGTAAAGAGAGTATGTGCTGCACCCTTTTTCCCAGCTCGTCTAGTCCTGCCTATATGATGCACATAGTCTTCCATTGTAAGAGGGAAATTGTAGTTGATCACAACTTCCACATCTGGAATATCAAGAGCTCTTGCAACAACGTTTGTGGCAATTAATAGCGGAGACTTTCCATCCTCATTACCTTCTTTGATGCATTGACTCCACTGTCACTTCTTCTTTCTTATATAACACAAAGACGATTACACGGTTCCTTTGAGACTGATGGTATTTATCAAGCAAGGATACCAATCGCATGTCTCTGTTCGATCTTCCAAAACCTCCACTATTTGCATGACATCACGATTTGCAGCCAAATCCTGTAGACCAACAACCACCTTTATAATATTTGGATCCATAAACTCTTTGGCCAATTGATGTACAACTACTGGCCAAGTTTCACTAAACATAACGGTTTACTGAGTTGGGAACACACAATGATATCCAACACTTTCTTGCTTTAAGCAAGGCAACCTTCTATAAGCCCAAAATACTCTCGTTCCTTCTGATGGTCAGATTGACATCTCCAAAGGGAAGCAAAATCTTGTTATACTACACTTGAAATTCTCAATGGATCTTTCCAAAGCCTTTGACCACCAGAATTTCCATGTTATAACTTTAAAAAAGTAAACCCAAGAGATAGTCTTATTATTCATCATCGGAGTCTGCAAATGTAATCTTTGTTGATTTTGGAGCATTGGCAGTAATTTCTTTGAAGTGTGCTTTATAGCTTAGATTCCTTTTTCTTTCATCTAAGTTGAGATTTCAATAATCTGTGTGATATCTGAAACAGGAGAAATGTTCAACAGAGCTGCAGCTGCTATGGCATTCATTGATAATTAAGGCTTGACTCGTGTCTCGACTTTGACATGTGTAGTGGCATGTGAACCAGAACTTTGGCTAAATGCACTTGGTATGTGGATTTTGGGCATTCTCACCATTTGTCATTTTATTTTAATAAAAATAACAATGCAAAATTAAGGTAGCATAAAACTAGGACTTAGGCAATACTAACAATGTTTTGAAGTGCAAGTCAGAAGACAATCTAAGGAGAAAACGATCAATGGGAGCTTTTGATGAAAAACCTGGAGCTTAAGACACTAGTCAAAAGACTTCGGAACTGACAACTCATATAGAAGGTGAAAAAACACTCTCAAAAATATCAAGTATTTATGATTGCTAACATCTAGTGTGAGAAACTTATCTTTGGAAAACCTGCAGCCTGCCTATAACCTGCCTGTCGCCTGTCTTTTTTATTCATAAAATCAACAACTGAAAAATATCTGACTGTTCGTATGGGGAGATTATTTTCTTGCCTACTCCTACTTCTTAACCAATTGTACTGGCTCTTATTAAGTGAAGTCATACTTCCAATGAAGCCATGTCAGGATATGATTTACTGATAACATCCTTGATTTGGGCCCAAAAAGTAAAGGAATGCCTAGAATGCAGAAATGCATTTTAAAAGGATGACAGAACCATCCTTCTTCTGAAGGAAATATTTTGACATTTATATCGTTCATAGATTCCAAATAATCGACAATAGGGTCATTAAAAACATCAAGGAATACCTCTTTAAGTAGTTGTTCCAACTGAAGACTGACATGCTGCTGCCGATGGATTTCACCGATCTCCATGTCAATTGTAAACTGCTCAACCTCGATCAAAGAAAACTGCATGATGTACTGCTGATCTAAACCTTTATGTTCATCATCTTCCTTTTCATGTATGCTGCAATTTCCCTTTGTCTGCTCTAAAAGTTGAAGACTGTTCTCCGTATTTGCTATAGATTCAACTCTGTCACATGCTAAAACAAAAATCTATTTATCATTTTTCAAGTTTTCAAATGGGACAATCTGACCTTCATGGCGATTTAAGATACTAAATTCATTTGGTACAGTGTCAAAAACATCTATACTATGGACACCATCGTGAAGATCATCAATGTCTCTATCAAAATGAGAGGAATCCCCTGGAATAGTATACTCTTCACGACTATCTGAATCTTTAGTCAATAAATGAAATTCATGACAACATTCAGGATATAAAAGATCAGCTGAAAATATTTCTTTGCAAAACAAATGAAAGGCAGCATGAAAATCTGCCAAAGAGCTGATACTGGCAATCGGAAGTGACCGACACCAATCATGAGCGATCCCCTCTAAAGAAAACTCGAATAGCTTGATCTGAACATCCTCATGTATAATTTCAAGCCGGTGAATGAAGTCATGAAAATCTAACAAGAATTCAGCTGGCACTTCCCACTCTTCTCCTCGAAATCTAGGAATACTTCTTTCCCATTCATCTCTAGTAGGTACTGGATTAGGGGAACCAACAATCTTTGAAAAAACACAGAAGTCATACCTCTTTGCTACAATTATGTTCATGTCATACCAGTGGAGTTGCCAACAGATCCGTCCTTCATGGAGTCGCCAGATAGATGATTACAACCAATTGATGTCCAGGCTTTGTCTATCATCAAAGATGGATCTAATGTCATCTCCCAAGGAAGTTGAGCTTCGATCTCCTCTCCCCGGCAATGACGCCAATTTGTTATCACTCCAGGAAACTCTCCTAGGCTGTAAGTCAGAGATGCCTGGTAACTCAATCTTTTTGGAAACTATTTTCTCAATAATAGGTGTGGGTTTTGGATCAAGATGAATATATTTAATCTCTGGATTGTATTTCAAGACAGTCAAACTATATTTATGTGACACAAGGCCTTCAAGAGCTATTGTCAGATAGGTTTGTATAAAAAATGGATAAGAAAACTAATCAGTCAATCAGAACATACATAAACCATATATATGATGGATCATCAAACTAGCCAGAGATGCTTATGATTCTTGCTTAGCAGTCAAAAGTAAGACGAAAATTACCATAGGACCATTAAACAGAGACAAAGAACGCATTCAACTCATAAGCATGGACAAAGATGAAAGAAGGTCTGACAACAACAAATGAAAGAAGCTTGCAGGCTTGATATATTTCAGAATATGTCTTTCATACAATAACAGTAAGATATAGAACTCAAAATCGAACCCTTAGTTCCTCTTCTACCTTTAGCTTTATAGATTTACAATGTAGTTTTGAGATCCTAAAAGCATGGATCAGATATGCTAAAGATAGAAAGTCAAAATTTAGTTTGCAAAAGATAAGGACTGATCCTCAAAATGAGGTCAATCCCACATTTCATGGTCTTGATATCTTGTAGAGTCCTTGTGCAGTGTAGAATAGCCTTCCAAGGCTGATTGATGACTCTTCCAAGAGATAAAATTCGAATTTGCTGAGGTGTGCAAAAATCCTGATTTTCTGCCTTTGAAAAAGGTACCAAAAATGATCAAAACACCTCTTCTTTCCCTTATCCATAAAAAATAGCTATTGGATCTGATTTGATAATTCAACAACTATCCATTCGAAGAGGTTTCAAACCATTCCAACTCAAAAAATCCCAATCTGGGCAAAAATTCGGTCATTCTGGCAGTAACAGGCTTTCAGTGGTTAACTAGAAGACTTATGTCTAGATTAACGACCGAAAGCACTTCTTTATGTGGTTAATGAACAGTCGTCTTGTTCGCCTAAACCACCGAAAAGGCAGGTTTTCTAGAAATAAACTGCCTTGGGAAAAATCGAATTTCTAAGTCGTGGAGAGTCCATTTTACATGCTTGAATAGTTGATTGACATCTAGAAATCCTAAGCTTTCCAATGGTACTTTCAAATCTGCATTTGGAGTTTGGGAAGGAAGTCAAAAGTTCCCAACAAGATTAGGCATCATTCTTCAAAAATTTTCCAGTGCGTTTTTGATTGCTAACACACCACAAAGGGAAAGGCAAGGACATGGACCAATAATATAATCATTAGTCAAAGCCTCTTGCAAAGAATATCCCTCCATATGGAAATTCAAAGAAAGGAACAAGGAATTCGTTCAACATACACAAGAGTAAATGGTACTTTAATGAGGATTTGTGTGCTCGACAAACACTAATAGTCAATATCGAGATCCTTGTACTTGCACTATATTTGATCCCAATGTAGATCCATGATAGAGGAAAGAGAGTCGTGGAAGTTGACCGCTACACCACAATTTCCACTTCAAAGGTGCAACTAGAAAATCCCAAGGAGACAAAGGAGGGGGGAGCTTCTTTCACTCATATATGTGGGGGAAGGGACATCCATTCATTTCATTGTTGACACAAAAACCAAAATAATTTGATCTTCACAATGTAGTAAAAAATATGATGCTACCAACAATGCTTTAACATGAGCTATACACCATTGGTTTGTTAAACCAAGAATCTTCCCCATGCATCAATGATCATTATCACCCACCATACAACATCCAAGCCTTCAAAGATGAGGTGCTTTGTGATGAGGCTTCCCTTGAATTCTGTGATGTTTTTCAAGGTCAACCATATATGTGCAAGCAACATGATATGTACCAATCCATGTCTCACATTGTCATCATCAACTTGGGAATTGGTAATACATAATTCCGAAAGTAGCATCTTCCATCATAATATCTTCGATCAACACTAAGCAATGGAGGGTGTTCACTGCCAAAATGGGAAGGTTTGTGCTCTTCATGCTCATGGCACATAGAGAAAAGAACATTTTTGCAACCACAAAGACTACTGCAAGTTTTCTATCAAGGCAATGGAGATAGATATATTAGTGGGTGGAAGAGTATCAAGGCATATTTTTCTTCCCCCTATATTACCTCTACATTTCCAACAAAATCATACCATAGATCTAACACCGGACATCCCTTTACTCAATTTTCCTATGTATCAACACTTTGTTTTTTAGAAATATGAGTTCAAACAACAAATACATACATTGATAAAAAGGGCCACATTCCACCTAGCGAGTCACACTAGAAGAGTCCAATTGTGTTGGTTCAAAGAAAAGATGGGACATGGTTACTCTATGAAGACTATAAATACCCATACAAGATCACTATAAACAATAAGTACCTCATTCCTCATATTAATGACCTTCTAGATTGACTTATAGGTTCCCAATTCTTCAACAAAATCAATCTCAAGTTAGGGTAACACCATGTGCCAATTGAACCATTTGATGTGTGAAAAGACAACATCCAAGTAAAAGGGAGGTCTATTTGAATGGTTGGTCATGCCATTCAACTTGGATAAAACCCTTACAATATTCATGAGAATGATGGATAACAATCGGAAATCATTCATGAATTCATTTATGATCATCTACCTAGATGACATTCTCATCTTTAGCAGATCATGGGAGGAGCACATTCAACGAATGCTCAACACTCTACATCACTACATGTGACACCCTGTTTCCCCCAGTTTGTAAATATAACTATAAATGGCCAAAAGACTATGGAAAACTTTATATGTGTGAATATTGATTCGATGGACCTTTTTTTTAAAGGTAAACCAATGTGAACCTAGTTATTTACTAAGAAAATGGACAAGTGTTGCATGACTAATGGAAGGGGGGGGTGTACTTAGAAAGAACACGAATGTTATATGGAGAGAGGGTGAAGAGGACCAGTAATGGTTGTGTTAACCTTCACCAAACCAATGCTTACTGGATTTAATTTCTCAGGACCAGAACCGTCCTCTGACCCATAAATGAATTACAGTCAGGCTGGTGGGTGGGAATACCTCCTCAAGAGTTAATGAGGGAAGGGGTGTGTAATCACTCATCTGTAAGGCTTCCAGACTTGACCACTGACTGGGAATTTTAGCCACACGCGACCCTGCTGAAAGAGGCGAGAAGGGAAGGTGTGGTGGGGAGAGGGGAGAACACACCTGTGAAGAGTGCAGAGACGGGAAGTGAATATCGGGGATTCAAGGAATAATGGAAAAACTAAGCATTCTGGACACCGAAAATGGCAGAGAAGGTTACGATACAAGTTGATAAACGAGGCTAGTCCTCCTTGCTTGGTATCATGTAAACCATTGCTAGGATCCTACGGGAAGAGAAGAGTAACCTCTGTCCCTATTGTGGTTGAGCGAGAAGAAAAGGTTGTGTTTCAGAGCATCGTGGTCTAGCTCGGGGGTGGCTAGTGGTAAATCCATTTGGAGTGACTGAGCCTACGGTTGGGTGGAAAAAGGCACCCCTTCCAGTAGTCGCTTCACATTGTCTGATTATGATAAGTCTTTTCTCGACCTTAATTGTTGATTTAGAATGATGAATGATTTCTTGGTTTTTACACACACACACACACACACACACACACACATATATATATATGCATGTATGAACATCTCTGTGTGAAATGGCTATGTTATGCGTATGCTTCCATCTCCTTGAGAACTTATACTTCCCACTGATAAATTGTATGCCCAACTTGACTCCGGAGGGCTTCCCGGACATAAGTCGTAAAATGGTAGAGATAGGAAATATTGTGTAGACCTGAAACCACCCATCTGAAGGGAATACTTTCCCCTGACCCCCTTTCCGTGTGAATTTCTAGACCCAAATTCCTAACCTGTTTGAGGTGAGAACTCAAGAAAATAGTGATAGGAAAATATCAAAAGGGAAAGGTTTTCCTTTTCCGAAGGACGGACGGACGAGATCCGCCCGGAAGGAGCCAAGGGATGTCATGGCCGTTGGCTATGGGAAAGATCACGGGAGTTAACCCCTCTAGCTCCTCGGATCTACGAGTTCTAAGTTCACGTATTGGGAAGATTATGGGTTGGTGCGACCAAAACCTATGAAACCTGAAGTCGCGAAGTAACGTGGACCGTTGATCTATGGATCCTTCGGGACCCACCTCGACCGTTGTATCTATGAGTTCGTAGTTCACGCACAAGAAGAGAATAGATCCCGTTTGTCAGATCTATGCGTGGAGGACCATAGTCGTGAGATCCAGAGGAAAGTGCACGAGGTCTAACCGTTTGAAAGTGCACAAGAGAGTGGACTTTTGCGAACTCCCTAAGTTTCGAAGTTAATCAGAACTGTCCATCGTCAGAGGACAGGTGGCAGGAGATTCGAAAGTTCAAGGATTCAGACCTCGAAATATTTGCAAAAAGCAGAGGAGAATACCCGAGGAGATGGGAGCTGCAACAATCCTAGCCATCTGTCGAGAAGGGACATGTGGTGAGAGATCAACATTTCACTGACTCGCAATTCGAGAAGTCAGAGATAGGAGTCGTGAGAACTCGCGAAGTCTGAGTTCGCGATTTGATCGCAACCGTCGATCAAATGGNGCCTGGAATTTTGATTTTCCAAGGAGATATCGAGGATTGGGAGAAGGGAGGTGAGTGGCCCTCCAACTCTGCAAAACACAAAGTCCCGATTCACGAAGAGTTGATCTAAGCCGTTGGGTCGCGGGAGATTATGGACCACTTATCTGACATCGGGAGTTCGGATTTCGGGATTCCGAGGAAAGGAGACGAACTAATTTTTACCTTAGCGATACACAAAGTCCCGAAGTGCTTGAGGGTTGGGCCCCGAGTCATAACAGGGGGTCACATGGATAGAGGTTAAGGAACGGAGCTAGCGCTAGGCTAGGCTCTTAGTTCGGGAGTTCGGGAGTCGGGTGAGTCAAGGTTGGATCATATGTGAATACCCGATGACAGAAGTCATGAAGCACCTTTTATTTAGGCTTGTGGTCATGGGTAGTGGTCACGTGTAGGAGGCTTGTGCCTGGTGCTTGTTTGCACGGGAAAACAAAAATGAAAAATTTAGAGGCTTTACACTATAGAAGCTCCTTCAAAGGGGAGGGTGTGTTACAAATTGGTATCGGAGCATGGTTACAACACTTGGCATGTTTGGGCTCATGGACAAGTTGCGTAAATACCACATTAATGGGTTTAAAGGGAGATATACTACCTTACTCCCTCCCTAAAAAGTCTGGTTAAGCCCTTATTATAGAAAAGAATGGAAACTTATTGTTGTGTGTGTATGTATTTAAGAAATGTGAATTATGTGCTGGTTATGAACTAATATAGTGTTAGCTAACAAAAAGTGTTTTGTCTACACTCAAGCGGTTGATCAACCGCAGGAAACTGCAATCATATAGAATGGTGACGTGCCATGAAGTGGGGGATGGCTCCCATGATAGAGATGAAGAGTCTGACGAGAGAAGGGTGGTAGAGACCCCTCCAGATTTGGTTGAGACTGTGAGGAGTCTCATGGCCAAATTACAGAGCTGCAAGGCCGACAACGAGAGATTAATAAAAGAGCAAGAGAAGCAAACAAAAATTAATGCAGTATTTATGCAGAGTTTATCTGACATACAAAGACAACTGCAACATGGACTTGACACCGGTCATGTGGATCGACGAAAGACAAAGAGGAGTCGAAGTCCACCTGCGATACGGAAACGTGGCCCTTTAAGTGGCCGCAATGGGAGGAGTACCTCGAGAAAGGTCCAACCTGGAGATAGGGGACAAGCGTTGGACGAATCCTCTGGAAAGGAAATTGGCAACTTAGAGGGATCTTCTAGTAGTAGAATCAGTTCAGATTCTCAAAGAAAATGAAAGAAACGAAAGCATTCAAAAATTCATAATCTCGAAGAATTCAGGAAGGCCAAACCACCCTCTTTCGATGGTGAGATTAAGAAAGGAGAGGAGACGGAGGCCTGGCTTCTTGGACTAAAAACATATTTCAGATTCCATGAGTTCTATGAAACTTGAAGGCCCGAGTAGCCACTTTCAACCTGAATGGAAAGGCTTCCATTTGGTGGAAGACCTTAAGAATGTGAAAGGGATTCATGAAGAGGACCTATCCTGAGAACGGTTTGAGAAATACTTCAGGAAGAAGTATCTGTCGGAAAAATATTTCGACGAGAAGAATAAAGAGTTCTATGAACTCAAGATGGGGCAACTCACCATAGAGGAATATGTCAACAGATTCCTTGATTTGCTGAGGTATGTACCCTACATAAAAACGAAAAAGACAAAGGTGCAGTGATTTATCAGTGGGATACCTAAGGACTATCAGAACAAAATTGAGTTTGACGAGCCAAAGACCCTAGAAGACACTATCCGAAAGGCGAGATATTGTTATGAACAACTTGGGCTTTAGATAGAACCTCACAAAGGCTGAAAGCAGAAGAATAGTTCGGGGTTCCATAAAAAGGGGTTTAAACCCCCAATATTTAAAAACTATAAGAAAGATTCAAGGATGAGATTTAATACCTGAAGTGTACGCCAACATAATTTCCCCTCCCAGAGAGGAAATAAACTTTTTGGATCAACCCTAGGAAAGAATGATAACCCAGAGAAAGAACCCTTGAAATGTTAGGGTTGGGGAGAAGAACATCTACTAAGGGACTGCCCACACAGACAACAGAACAATAGGAGAATTTACAACGTCCAAGAAGCTATCACTGTCAATGATGTGGCCAAGAGTATGCCACGAATTTATGTAGCCATGGATAATAAACAAACCGACCACCAAGATTCAGTGGTGGATATGGAAGGTATGATCGACAACCATCTAGTATCTTACCTTGGTTCAAATTTGAGTTATGTGGCTCCTTAGGCTATTGATAAGTGTAAATTACAACCACATAAACATACTAAGCCATGGTTGGTACAGTTAGCCACTGGCACCAAAATAAAAATAGCGGAGGTCGTACCATCTTGACAATTCACTATGGATGGATTTCCCACCCAAGAGAACCTTAACATACTTCCCCTAGGATCGTATGACCTGCTGATTGGTATGGACTGGCTAGCTGCATAAAAAACTAAGATGGATTGTTACCACAAAACCTTAGAATGTGTAAATGAATAAGGGAGAAAGATAACCCTCCAAGGGATTCAAAAGCCTGTCTTAGTGAGACAAATATCAACCATTCAAATGAAAAAGTATTGCATAAAGGGATGTCCTCTATATTAAATACAGGTGTTGGCATCTGTTGAGGATGAAAAACCAAGACTAGAAGACCACCCCATACTAAGAGAGTATAGAGATGTGTTTCTGGAAGAGGTATCGGGTCTACCTCCGAGAAGGGACATTGACTTCTCAATATAAATTTCACATGGAGCTGTACCAGTGTCTAGGACCCCCTATAGGATGAGTACACCTGAGCTAGTTGAACTCAAACTACAACTAAAGGAAATGATGGACAAAGGCTACATCTGGCCTAGCATGTCTCCATGGGGAGCACCAATCCTGTTTGTGAAGAAGAAAGATGGTACACTCTGATTGTGCATAGATTATAGACAGCTCAATAAGGTAACCATAAAGAACAAATACCCCTTACCTAGAATCAATGACTTGTTAGATCAATTGGGGGTGCTACCATTTTATCAAATATTGACTTGAGATGTGGATACCATCAAGTCCGAATCAATGATGAAGACATCCACAAAACTGCCTTCAGGGAAAGATATGGTCTCTACGAATTTGTGGTAGTATCATTTGGATTAACCAATGCCCCTGCCACCTTTATGTGCTTGATGGACAATGTACTCAGCAAATTCCTAGACAAGTTTGTATTGGTTTTTATTGACGATATCTTAATATACTCCAAGAATAGAGAGGAACATCTTAGACTTGTACTTCAAGTGCTAAGAGAGTATCAACTCTACGCCAAATTTAGCAAGTGTGAATTTTTCCAGAAGCAAATACATTATTTGGGCCATGTCATATCTGAAGAAGGGGTAACAGTAGACCCTGACAAGATCAGATCCATCATGGAATGGACTACCCCAAAGGATGTTTCAGATATCAGATCCTTTATGGGTTTAGCAGGATACTATAGGAGGTTTATAAAAGGGTTTTCCAAGATTGGTTGTCCAATCACTGCCCTCCAGAGGAAGGGGGTTAAATTTATTTGGATACCGTAATGTGAAGAAAGGTTTCAGTCACTAAAACACCTTCTGACCCATGCACCCATGCTGAAGATCGCCAATCCCGATAATGACTTCCTCATGTGCACATATGCCTGCAAGGAAGGATTCAGAGGAGTCCTTATGCAAGAAAGATGCGTAGTTTGTTATGAATCTCAAAAATTGAATGAACATGAAGTCAACTATGTGACCCATGATCTAGAGTTGGCTGCCATAGTGCAGCTTTGAAAATGTGGAGGCATTACCTCATGGGTATGAAATTTGCACTTATGACAGACCACTGTGGATTGCGGCACCTGTTTGACCAACCAAAACTCAATGCTATACAAGCTAGGTGGATGGCCCTCCTTAGCGAGTTTGATTTCAAAATAAAACATACCAAAGGAAAGGAAAATAAGGTTTTCGATGCCCTTAGCAGAAGTATGAAAACAATTCACCTAACATTAGTGAGCACCTGCAAGATGATTGTTAGGGAAAGAGTTAGGAATGCCCAAGAAACAGACATATTCTTCCAGACCGTGACCTCGTACCTAGAGCAAGAACCCGCAGGGATAAAGTATGAAGGCTACCAGATGCTAGATGGAGGTCTGTTGACTTACCAAAACATGCTATATATTCCAAGTTGTGACGACTTGAAGAGGTTCATAATGGACGAATTGCACAAGAGACCATACACTGGTCATCCGAGCTATCGAAGATGGTCATGGCCACCAAGAAACAATTCTATTGGCCTATATTGAGGAAAGACATAGATGAGTATTTAGCTAAATGTCTAGATTGCCAGCAAGTTAAAGCAGAACAATGGCACCCAACATGATTATTACAACCTCTACCAGTCCCAGAATGGATATGGGAGACCATATCCATGGATTTCATCACTGGATTACCAACATCGACCAGGAAGAATGATGCCATCATGGTAGTGGTGGATAAATTGAGCAAGTCCACTCATTTTATTCCCGTCAAATTGACTTGCAAGGCAATAGATATTGATAACATATTCATGAAGTATATATTCAGACTACATGGCATGCCTAAGGAGATCATGTTTGATAGAGACACAAAATTTACTTCAAACTTTTGGAAATCCTTGACGGCTGGCATGGAGACCAAATTATTGTTTAGCATAGCCTATCATCCTCAAACCGATGGGAAAACAGAAAGAGTGAACCAAATATTAGAAGACATGCTGAGGATGCATGTAATGCATCAACCTAAGAGGTGGGAAGATTACCTGCCACTGGTGGAATTTTCCTACAACAACGGCTACCAAGAATCACTAAAGATGAGGCCTTTCGAAGTCCTCTATGGTAGGCCGTGCAACACTCCAGTCAGTTGGAGTAATCCCGTGAACATAATTACGATTGGACCCGGCATGTTGAAAGAAATGGAATAACAAGTGATTTAGATAAAGAAAAAATAGAAAATAGCTTAGAATAGACAGAAAATTTATGCCGATAGAAAGAAAAACCCCAGATAATTCAAGATGGGAGATCACATTTATCTCAAAGTTAGGCCTAGAAAGAGTTCCCTGAGGATGGGATCTTGTGCCAAGTTGGCACCCTGATATTGTGGACCTTTTGAAGTTCTAGATAGAGTGGGAACTGTAGCCTATAGGCTAGCACTTCCTCCCACAGTAAAAGCACTTAATGTTTTCCATGTTTCATTGCTGAAGAAATATGTACATGATTCTAATCATATAATTGACTGGTCTGTGATCTAGGTGGAACCAAAGGGAGAATTCCTTCGAGAACCTCAATTCATACTAGACAGGAAGGAAAACCCACTCAGGAACTAAACCATTTTATAGGTCAAGGTGCAGTGGAAACACTTTGGCCCAGATGAGGTCACATGGGAAATGGAGGATGCCATGAGACAGGCATACCCATTTTTGTTCACTTCTGTACATACATGACATGTTAATAGATAGAACATCGAGGACGATGTTCCTTTAAGGGGGAGGGAATTGTGACACCCTGTTTCCCCCAGTTTGTAAATATAACTATAAATGGCCAAAAGACTATGCCAAACTTTATATGTGTGAATATTGATTCTATGGACCTTTGTTTGAAAGGTAAACGAATGTGAAACTAATTATTTACTAAGAAAATGGAAAATTGTTGCATGACTAATGGAAGGGGGGGGGGTGTACTTATAAATACCACGAATGTTATACGAAGAGAGGGTGAAGGGGACCAAGAAAGGTTGTATTAACCATCACCAAACCAATGCTTACTGGATTTAATTTCTCAGGACCAAAACTGTCCTCTGACCCATAAATGAATTACAGTCAGGTTGGTGGGTGGGAAGACCTCCTCAAGAGTTAATGAGCGATGGGGTGTGTAAGCACTCATCTGTAAGGCTTCCAGACTTGACCGCTGACTGGGAATTCAGGCCATACGCGACCCTGCTGAAAGAGGTGAGAAGGGAAGGTGTGGTGGGGAGAGGGGAGAACATACCTGCGAAGAGTGCAGAGACGGGAAGTGAATCTCATGGATTAAGGAAAAATGGAAAAACTAAGTGTTCTGGACACCAAAAATGGTAGAGAAGGTTATGATACAAGTTGATAAACAATGCTAGTCCTCCTTGCTTGGTATCATGTAAACCATTGCCAGGATCCTGCGGGAAGAGGAGAGTAACCTCTGTCCCTATTGTGGTTGAGCGAGAAGAAAAGGTTGTGTTGCAGAGCATCATGGTCTAGCTCAGGGGTGGCTAGTGTAAATCTGTTTGGAGTGACTGAGCCTACTATTAGGTGTAAACGGGCACCCCTTCCAATAGTTGCTTCACATTGTCTGATTCTAATAAGTCTTTTCTCGACCTTAATTGTTGAGTTAGAATGATGAATGATTTCTTGGGTTTTACACACACACACACACACACACACA
>SNQJ01S0063474.1:46619-63079 GCA_010110895.2 Picea sitchensis
GTTTGAAATGGCTATGTTATGCATATGCTTCCATCTCCTTGGAAACTTACACTTCCCACTAATAAACTGTATGCACAACTTCACTCCGGAGGGATTCCCGGACACAAGTCGTAAAATGGTAGAGATAGGAAATATCGTGTAGACATGAAACCACTCATCCAAAGGGAATACTTTCCACTGACCCCCTTTCCATGTGAATTTCCAGACCCAAATGCCTAACCCGTTCGGGGTGAGAACTTAGGAAAATAGTGATAGGAAAATACCGAAAGGGAAAGTTTTTCCTTGTCTGAAGGACGGACAAACGAGATCCGTCTAGAAGGATCCAAGTGCTGTCATGGACGTTGGATATGGGAAAGAGCGTGGGATTTAACCCCTCTATCCCCTCGGATCTACGAGTTATGAGTTCGCGTATTGGGAAGATTATGGGTTGGTGCGACTAAAACCTCTGAAACTTGAAGTTGCGAAGTAACGTGGACCATTGATCTATGGATCTTTCGAGACCCACCTCAACCATTGTATCTGCGAGTTCAGAGTTCACGCACAGGGAGAGAACAGATCTCGTTCGTTGGATCTATGCGTGAAGTACCATAGCCGTGAGATCCAGAGGAAAGTGCACGAGGTCTAACCCTTTGAAAATGCACAGGAGAGTGGAATTTTGCGAAGTCCCAAAGTTTTGAAGTTAATCAGAACCGTCCATCATCAGAGGACAAGTGGCAGTAGATCCGGGAGTTCGAGGATTCGGACCTCGGGACATTTGCAACGATCAGAGGTGAATATCTGAGGAGCTAAGAGCTGCAACAATACTAGCCATCCATCGAGAAGGGACACGTGGTGAGAGATCAACATTTCGCTGACTCGCAACTCGGGAATTCAGAAATAGGAGTTGTGAGAACTCGCGAAGTCTGAGTTCACGATTTGATCGCAACTGTCGATCAAAGGGAGAGTGTGGACCGTTTATTGTCTAAGGAGATATTGGGGATCGGGAGAAGGGAGGTGAGCAGATCTCCAACTTCGCGAAATGAGAAGTCCTGATTCGCGAAGAGTTGATCTAATCCGTTGGGTCACAGGAGATTTTGGACCGTTGATCTGACATCGAGAGTTCGGATTTCAGGATTCTGAGGAACAAAGATAGAATAATTTCCACCTTCGTGATACGTGAAGCCCCGAAGCACTTGAGGTTTGGGCTCCGAGTCATAACGGGGGGTCACATGGATAGAGGTTAAGGAACGGAGCTAGCACTGGGCTAGGCTCTTAGTTCGAGAGTTCAGGATTCAGGTGAGTCAAGGTTGGCTCGTATGTGAATACCTGACGACAAAAGTCACGAAGTGCCTTTTAGTTAGGTTTGTGGTCATGAGTAGTGGTCATGTGGAGGAGGCTTGCGCCTGGTGCTTGTTCGCGCAGGAGAACAAAAACGAAAATTTAGAGGCTTTACACTATAGAATCTCCTTCAAAGGGGCGAGTGTGTTACACTACACATTGTATGCCAACTTAGAAAAGTGTTATTTCAATATGTATATGATCTAGATTGGATCATTATATTGTTTTTCATCTATCTTGATCCTTTTAGAGTGGAAAAAATAGGAGGAATCAACTGGAAGGTCCATTTTAGTGGGAGGTCCTAGTTTAGAAAATTGGGGTTTGTAACCTTCCAGGGTCATTTTGAGGCATCAAAAGACATTTTTTGGGGTTAAAATTTTTCCAACATAGTTGGGACCCCGTGAAGTTATTATACACATCAATACCTTTCCAACGGTGCAAAAATTGTGTCAATAGGAGCTCGTATGAAAAAAATTATTCCTCTCGCAAGTTGACCTACCATATTGACCACCATGGTATGAGAGGATGCTACATTAACCCCTGTTACTTAGGAATATGGGGCTAGCCACATATAAAATTTCAGGAAGATTCTAGAAGTTCCAAAACCCTATCACAATTTAGGATTGAGAAAGTCAAAAATTATCCCTAGATGTCTATCAGGCTATGTTAAATACCAAGCCATTAGGAGGAGAAGGGGTTCCATTCTTTTGCATTGTATATTGTTCCATAGCTAAGAAAAACATATGAGAGTGGTATTTTGTGAACATAAAAAAAGAGGAGATATTTTGTAGCAACCATTCATGCCACAGGTCAAAGGAAACTCCACGAAGAGTGCCTCTTTTTTAGCACTTGCATCATTTCTATACCAGAGAAAAGAGAGTAGAGAAACTTCACCTTCTAGCTGGGTTTTCTACCGTATTGGGTTTCCCAATTCATATATTGTGCCTATTTGTGGATGGTGTTGGCATCAGAGGTCACTGCTAGATTGCAGCAGGAGTAAGCCTGAGGCCCATCAGTTTATGTCATGATTTTTTTATAAAGGGGGTGATTGAATGGAAGTAAACTTAGAACAATATCACTCACTCAGAAAACTGGGTTGGAACAACAAGGACATATGAGGTCTTGATTTAACCTAAGCCAATAAATTTTGCATAGTGGTGAGTAAGTGGAGGGAAAGGAAGGGGAAAAGTCTCAGACATGAGATCCTCTCAGACTGGAGAAACTTCAAAGTAAACCTCAAACATTACAGAACTAATACAATCAAACATACATCACATAGTTACAGCAACACCCGACTGGATCATCCATACCCGGGCTTCTAGATTCATAGGAACAAGGAAAGGAGGAGGTTATCTGCCATTAAACAAGAAATCTCAAAATATCATCGTATAACTAGAGAACCAGAGGCTTTGTTAAAGCTTTACACTCGAGAGCTTAGCTCTACCATCAATTCCTTTTCAAAATGGCCAAAAGGTCTACATATACTCAAAACTTTCGTAGCAGGAACTTGCTCGGGTTTCCATGGCAGGACGTCTAGGTCACTTCTGTCAGACTGTGCATGCAATCTCTCTTCCATACGCAATAGTTTACGCTGGGCCTTTTCCTGTTAGACTGCCCGTGCGGTCTAATGTCGGACGTGATATTTTGTCAGAAAGGACTGACATCCTACCACTACGCTTTTCCCTTCTCAACCTTCCATTTATGGAAGGAGACAACTTTTAACCACCATCAACTGCCTCAATAACTTCTTTCTCGGGATCAGGCAAGGCTTGGTCAACTCTACACATGCAGGATGTGGCAGTCTCCCTTTGGCTTCTGTTGCTTCCTTGGACTACCAAGAGGGGACCCATATGGAGGAAGTGGATGAGGGTCTGACGGGGGTGATGGCGTCAACATTGTGAGGGTGAGACGAGAGGTGCTGAGGTGGAAGCACCAAGTGGCATATAAATGAAGGTTGTGACCCCAGATGATGAGGTGATGTGCCGCAAAAAGGTGACAAGGAGGCCGCAATGTGACAGGTCGGGGAGTGAGGAAATGGGAATAAGGTGGGTCAGGATGACACTGAGTGGAAGACACATTGCGGAAGGCGGTAAGCGGAGGGATTCAGAGATGTGACAAGGGTGGGGCCGCTTTAAGCTGCCAATTCCGGACCCCTCCCCCTTTATTAAAGGTAGAATGGCAAGGGGGGTCTGGAATCCAACCTTGACCGTAGATCGAGGTTCCCCAATCCAGGCCATTGAGAGATGTGTGGCTAATTCCAGACCCCCCCCTTTGCTTTAAAGGTAGAATGGTGAGGGGGCTCGGGAATCCAACCTTGACTGTAGATCTGGGCGCGTAGATTCTGGCCACCTAGATTTTCCCGCTGCTTAATGAAACACACATTTGCGCCCCAAACTTAGGGTAAGTGGGTTTTTACCCCACTTCTTTGCATTTGCCACCCTAAGGGGCCTATAGTTTAGTAAAACACCCCCTTTACAAGAAATATCACTAGCATTAGGCTCCATGGGGGATAGAGTCATCCCTGTGATGCTCTAAGAACTCATTTTGCATCTTCAGTGCCTTGTTTTTTGGCTATGGAGTCAAGCTCGAAACACCCTGCTGAAAATACAGGCCAAAATGTAAAAGTAAAATCAAAACAAAATAAACATACATGCTCAAAAAGAGCTTATCTATGTACAGTCCTAAACTAGTAAAATCCTTTACATGGGGCTAGGTGAAAGCAAACTTCCACCATAACCATTCAAGCAACTTCCTGAATAGAAGTGCCTTCCTTCTGTCGATGATCACCAATAGATGGTGTAACCGTGACAACAGAATGATTATGCTCTTGAACTCCTCCTTATAGACCGAAGTTGATATGAAATAGGGCTCCAAATTATGAAGGAAATACAACTCCATGTATTCCTTAACATGCTCATAGGACCAGTGGAAAACTCCAGAAAATTGGTGACAAGAAGCCTCCTCTGCTACACAGTTGTTCACGCATGGCTGAATCTCTCTGGTAAGAACAGGTGGGTGGAAAAATGACGTAGGCTGTCTGATCTCGAGCGGTGGTTGCTCGTTGACTAGCTCTGGACATAAGGAAAACTACTCCTCTTCCAAATAATCATCAAAGTTGGGTGAGAACAAAAATCATGCATTTTGCAAAAATGGAACTATCTCCCGATCCTCCATTTCTACCCTGAATGTAAACACATCATGGGAAATCTCATGAAGAAAAAGAGAACCATCCATTTCCACCATCGCTTCTTCCTTTAAATCTGAGACAATAGGCTCATCAGGGGCAGAAACTAATGCAGCTATGAAGTCTTCAATATCCTCTTCAAAAGAGTTGCCAAGAACATCTGCCTCAAGGAATGGAAAATCCTCTTCGTTGTCTTCAGATTCCAGCTTTTCTAGTTGGGCAGAGAGAAACTTCATCAGTTCACTCAGAGCATATTCTTCCTCCAGACTTCCATCCTTACAACCCTCATCATCACAGCCTCCGTTAGACACAATCATATCTGGGAGGATTTCTTCTTCTTGGCTCTCACACGGGTCAGATTCATAATGGCCATAAAAAGGACCCGTGGGAAAGCTCTTTTCCTCATCATGTTTCTCAAGAAGGATGATTTCCTCGCCATGTCCTTCATTTGTGAACAAAGGAGAAGGTTTCACAGTCTACTCTTTACCATAATGATCATCAAAGCTGGGTGAGCACAAAACTCCCCCATCTTGTAAAAACGGAACGATCTCTCGATCCTTCAATTCAATCCCAAATGTAAATACATCATGGGAAATCTCGTGAAGGAAAAGAGAACAATCCTCTTCCACAATGGTTTCTTCCTTTAAATCTGAGACAACAAGCTCATCAGGGGCAAAAACTAATGAAGCTATGAAATCTTCAATATCCTCTTCAAAAGAGTTTCCAAGAGCATCCGCTTCAAAGGATGGAAAGTCCTCTGCACATCATTCAACTTCCCACCTGTCTAGTCTGGCAGTGAGAGATTTTATCTATTCCATAAGTCCACCCAAAGCATATTCTTCCTCCCGACATCCATCACTCTCATAACCTTCCTATGACGCAGACGAATGGGGATGAGAAAGGACTGATTTCTGATCCAAGTCATCAGGATCATCCTCACAACCTACGTAAGAAGCAACTTTATCTTGTATACAATTGTTGTATCCCTCACAACAGTTATGAAAAATTAACTCAGAGGGATAAAGCTTCTGACAATAGGCGGTGAAAGATGCATGAAATTCTGCAAGTGAAGAGATGCTAGCAGGGGGTAAAGAATGATACCATTTACGTGCATCCCCTGCTAATGAGAACATGAACATTTTCAATAATACATCCTCATGATGTATCTCCCACTGATGCATGAGTTCATGAAACTCACAGAGATGCTAAGAAGGGTTGTCCTCTTCATGCTCTCTAAATATGGGGAAATAATTGCTCCATCCATCTGGAGAAGGGACAACATTAGGAAAACTAGGAATAGCAAAAAAATTAAAAGGAGAAAACCTCTGAGCTAGGATTTTCTCCATTTCGAACCAGCGGGGTCGCCAATCGATCCTCGAATCATGGAGTCGCTAGGTGAAAGCTGTGCATCTTTGAATGTGACTGGTCTTTGTTCACCATCAAAGGCCAGATCCTAACGTTGTGTCCTCCCAAGAAACTTCTCAGGCTGAGAAAGAAGCTGTTGAAACCTTCTCGAGAAAGCTCCTCTAGGTCAGCTTTTAGGCGTGCTAAAGTAGCCACATATGAAATAGTGAAGTGGAAACATTGGAGTCGCCACAGTGGATTCACCAGGTGCATAGTAGCAATCTTCAAGGGCTCTGATGCTGATGCACCTTCAGAATCAGAGGCTCAATGTCATTCAATCCCAGGGAAAATCTTTAACTTCGTCCTCGACAAGGGTGCCAGAAATGTTGGCATCAGAAGTCACTCCTAGATTGCGGCAAGAGTAAGCCTGAGGCCCATCAGTTTATGTCACGATTTTTTTATAAAAGGGGTGATCAAATGGAAGTAAACTCGGAACAATATCGCTCACTCAAAAAACTGGGTTGGAACAACAAGGACATGTGAGGTCTTGATTTAACTTAAGCCAGTAAATTTGCATAGTGGTGAGTAATTGAAGGGAAAGAAAATGAAAAAGTCTCAAATATGAGACCCTCTCAGACCGGAGAAACTTCAAATTAAACCTCAAACGTTGCAAAACTAATACAATCAAACATACATCATATAGTTACAACAACACCCGACTAGATCATCCATGCTCGAGCTTTCAGATTCAGAGGAACAAGAGAAGGAGGAGGCTGGCCACCATTAAACAATAAATCTCAAAATATCATTGTATAACCAGAGAACTAGAGGCTTTGTTAAAGATTTACAGTCGGGAGCTTAGCTCTACCATCGATTCCTTTTCAAAATGGCCAAAAGGCCTACATATACTCAAAAATTTCGTAGCAGGAACTTGCTCGGGTTTCCATGGCACGACATCCAGGTCACTTCTGTCAGACTGTGCATGCAATCTCTCTGCCATACACAATATTTTACGTCGGGCCTTTGCCTATCAAACTGCCCGTGCAGTCTAATGTCAGACGTGATATTTTGTCAGAAAGGAATAACATCCTGCCACTACGCTTGTCCCTTCCCGACCTTTCATTTATGGAAGGAGACGACTTTCAACCACCATCAACTACCTTAATAACTGATTTCTCGGGATCAAGCAAGGCTTGGTCAACTCTGCACCTGCTGGACATGGCAGTCTCCCTTTTGCTTCTGCTGCTTCGTTGGACTATTGAGAGGGGACCCATATGGTGGAAGTGGATGAGGGTCTGACGGGGGTGATGACGTCAACATTGTGAGGGTGAGACGAGAGGTGCTGAGGTGGAAGCACCAGGTGGCGAAGAAATGGAGGCTATGACCCCAAATGATGAGGTGATGTGCCGCGGAAAGGTGATAAGGAGGCTGAAATGCGACAAGTCGGGGAGTGAGGAAATGGGAATAAGGTGGGCCAGGATGACGTTGAGTGGAAGACACATGGCAAAAGGCGGTAAGCGGAGGGAATCAGAGATGTGACAAGGGTGGGGCCTCTTTAAGCCGCCAATTCCGAACCCGCCCCCCTTTATTAAAGGTAGAATGGCAAGGGGGGTCTGGAATCCAACCTTGACTATAGATCGGGGTTCCCCAATCCAGGCCATTGAGAGATGCGTGGCTAATTCCAGACCCCCACCCTCTACTTTCAAATTAGAATGGCGAGGGGACTTTGGAATCCAACCTTGACTGTAGATCTGGGCACGCAGATTATGGCCACCCAGATTTGCATGCTGCTTAACGAAACAGACATTTGCGCCCCAAACTTAGGGTAAGTGGGTTTTTACCCCACTTCTTTGCATTTTCCACCCTAAGGGGCCTATATTTTAGGAAAACACCCCCTTTACAAGAAATATCTCTAACATTAGGCTCTATGGGGGATATATTCGTCCCTGTGATGCTCTAAGAACTCATTTTGTAGCTTCAGTGCCTTGCTGTTGGGCTATGGAGACAAACTCGAAACACCTTGCTGAAAATACAGGCCGAAAAGTAAAAGTAAAAGAAAAACAAAATAAACATACATGCTCAAAAATATCTTATCTATGTACAGTCCTAAACTAGTAAAATCCTTTACATGGGGCTAGGTGAAAGAAAACTTCCACCATATCCATTCAAGAAACTTCCTGAATAGAAGCGCCTTCCTTCTGTCGATGATCACCAACAGATGGTGTAACCGTGATAGTAGAATGGTTACTCTCTTCAACTCTTCCTTACAGACTAAAGTCTAGATGAAATAGGGCGGCTCCAAATTGTGAAGGAAATACAACTCCATGTATTCCTTCACAGGCTCATAGGACCATTGGAAAACTTCAGAAAATTGGTGACAAGAAGCCTCCTCTGCTACATAGTTGTTCATGCATGGCTGAATCTCTCTGGTAAGCATAGGTGGGTGGAAAACTGATGTAGGCTATCTGATCTCGGGTGGTGGCTGCTCACTGACTGACTTTGGACATAAGGCAAACTGCTCCTCTTGCTGCTCCTCTTCCAAATAATCATCAAAGTTGGGTGAGAACAAAACTCCTCCATTTTGCAAAAATGGAACTATATCCCGATCCTCCATTTCGACCCTGAATGTAAACACATCATGGGAAATCTCTTGAAGAAAAAGAGAACCATCCATTTCCACCATCGCTTCCTCCTTTAAATCTGAGACAACAGGCTCATCAGGGGCATAAACTAATGCAGCTATGAAATCTTCAATATCCTCTTCAAAAGAGCTTCCAAGAACATCTGCCTCAAGGACCGGAAAATCCTCTTCGTTGTCTTCAGATTCTAACTTTTCTAGTCGGGCAGAGAGAAACTTCATCAGTTCACTCAAAGCATCTTCTTCCTCCAGACTTCCATCCTTATAGCCCTCATAGTCACAGCCTCCATTAGACACAATCATATCTGGGAGGATTTCTTCTTCTTGGCTCTCCCACGGGTCAGATTCATAATGGCCATAAACAAGATTCATGGGAAATATCTTTTCCTCATCATGTTGCTCAGGAAGGATGATTTCCTTGCCATGTCCTTCATTTGTTAACAGAGGAGAAGGCTTCACAGTATTCTCTTTACCATAATGATCATCAAAGCTGGGTGAGCACAAAACTCCCCCATCTTGTAAAAAATGAACGATCTCCCAATCTCCAATTCAATCCCAAATGTAAATATGTCATGGGAAATCTCATGAAGGAAAAGAGAACAATCCTCTTCCACAATGTATTCTTCCTTTAAATCTGAGACAACATGCTCATCAGGGGCAGAAACTAATGCAACTATGAAATCTTCAATATCCTCTTCAAAAGAGATGCCAAGAGCATCTGCTTCAAAGGATGGAAACTCCTCTGCACATCGTTCAACTTCCCACCTGTCTAGTCTAGCAATGAGAGATTTTATCTGTTCCATAACTTCACCCAAAGCATCTTCTTCCTCTCGACATCCATCACTCTCATAACCTTCCTCTGACGCAGACAAATGGGTTTGAGAAAGGACTGATTTCTGATCCAAGTCATTAGGATCATCCTCACAACCTATGTAAGAAGCAACTCTATCTTGTATACAGTTGTTGTATCCCTCACAATAGTTATGAAAAATTAACTCAGAGGGATAAAGCTTCTGACAATAAGCAGTGAAAGCT
The DNA here is from genome assembly GCA_010110895.2 of Picea sitchensis. Classification (NCBI taxonomy): domain Eukaryota; kingdom Viridiplantae; phylum Streptophyta; class Pinopsida; order Pinales; family Pinaceae; genus Picea; species Picea sitchensis. Next base: position 56,138 of record SNQJ01S0063474.1, read on the forward strand.
GCATGAAATTCTGTGAGTGAAGAAATGCTAGCAGGGGGTAAAGAATGATACCATTTTCGAGCATCCCCTGCTAATGAGAACATGAACATTTTCAATAATACATCCTCATATCTCCCACTGATGAATAAGTTCATGAAACTCACAGAGATGCTAAGAAGGGTTGTCCTCTTCATGCTCTCTAAATATGGGCAAATAATCGCTCCATCCATCCGCAGAAGGAACAACATTAAGAAATCTAGGAATAGTCGAAAAATTAAAAGGAGCAAACCTCCAAGCTAGGATTTTCTCCATTCCGAACCAGCGGAGTCGCCAATCGATCCTCAAATCATGGAGTCGCCAGGTGAAAGCTACGCAGATTCCAATGTGACTGGTATTTGTTCACCATCAAAGGCCAAATCCTAATGTTGTGTCCTCCCAGGAAACTTCTCAGACTGAGAAAGAAGCTACTGAAACCTTCTCGAGAAATCTCCTCTGGGTCAGCTTTCAGGCGTGCTAAAGTAGCCACAGCCGAAACAGTGAAGTGGAAACATTGGAGTCGCCATAGTGGAGTCGCCAGGTGCACAGTAGCAATCTTCAAGGGCTCTGATGCCTGATGCACCTTCAGAATCAGAGGCTCAATGTTGTTCAATCCCAGGGAAAATATTCAACTTCATCCCCGACAACGATGCCATAAATATTGGCGTCAGAAGTCACTCCTGGATTGCGGCAGGAGTAAGCCTAAGGCCCATCAGTTTTTGTCATGATTTGTTTATAAAAGGGGTGATCAAATGGAAGTAAACCCAGAACAATATCGCTCACTCAGAAAATTGGGTTGGAACAACAAGGACATGTGAGGTCTTGATTTAACTTAAGCCAGTAAATTTGCATAGTGATGAGTAAGTGAAGGGAAAGAAAAGGGAAAAGTCTCAGATATGAGATCCTCTCAGACTGGAGAAACTTCAAAGTAAACCTCAAACGTTTCAAAACTAATACAATCAAACATGCACCATATAGTTACAACAACACCCGACTGGATCATCCATGCTCAGGCTTTCAGATTCAGAGGAGAAAGGGAAGGAGGAGGATGGCCTCCATTAAACAAGAAATCTCAAAATATCATTGTATAACCAGAGAACCAGAGGCTTTGTTAAAGATTTATAGTCGGAATCTTAGCTCTACCATTGATTCCTTTTCAAAATGGCCAAAAGGCCTACATATACTCAAAACTTTCGTAGCAGGAACTTTCTCGGGTTTCCATGGCACGACGTCCAGATCACTTCTGTCAGACTGTGCATGCAATATCTCTGCCATACACAATAGTTTACGCCAGGCCTTTTCCTGTCAAACTTCCCGTGCGGTCTAATGTCGGACGTGATATTTTGTCAGAAAGGACTGACATCCTGCCACTGCGCTTGTCCCTTCCCATCCTTCCATTTATGGAATGAGACGACTTTCAACCACCATCAACTGCCTCAATAACTGCTTTCTCAGGATCAGGGAAGGCTTGGTCAACTTTGCACCTGCAGGACGTGGCAGTCTCCCTTTGGCTTCATCTTCTTCGTTGGACTGCCGGGAGGGGACCCATATGGAGGAAGTGGATGAGGGTCTGACGGGGGCGATGGCGTCAACACTGCGAGGGTGAGACGAGAGGTGCTGGGGTGGAAGCACCAGGTGGAAAAGAAACTGAGGCTGTGACCCCAAATGATGAGGTGATGTGCCATGAAAAGGTGACAAGGAGGCCGCAATGCGACAGGTCGGGGAGTGAGGAAATGAGAATAAGGTGGGCCAGGATGGTGCTGAGTGGAAGACACATGGAGGAAGGCGGTAAGCGGAGGGATTTGGAGATGTGACAAGGGGGGGGGGGGCACTTTAAGCCGCCAATTCTGAACCCCTCCCCCTTTATTAAAGGTAGAATGGCAAGGGGGGTCCGGAATCCAACCTTGACCATAGATCGGGGTTCCCCAATCCAGGCCGTTGAGATATGTGCGGCTAATTACGGACCCCCCCCTCCACTTTAAAGGTATAATGGTGAGGGGGCTCGGGAATCCAACCTTGACTGTAGATTTGGGCACACAGATTCTGGCCGCCCAGATTTGCCCGCTGCTTAACGAAATGCGCATATGCGCCCCAAACTTAGTGTAAGTGGGTTTTTACCCCACTTCTTTGCATTTTCCACCCAAAGGGGCCTATATTTTAGGAAAACGCCCCCTTTACAAGAAATATCACTAACAGATGGTGTGATTGTATTTTATTGTTCTCTATTTTCCTCATTTTATTTATATCATGCATATGTGGAAAATCGGTAACTAAATATTCTGGAGACCTAAAGGAAAAATAACCTTAATAATAAAGATTTCAATATTTTATTAGATATGTTGTGATGAACTATTCTAGTGGAATATCCATGTCAGTTTACAAATCAGTAGAGGATTCAATACCTTGGATACATTATGGAACAATACAGAGTACAAGTGGTTTCAACAAAAATCCAAATGATTAGAGATTAGTTAGCCTTGAAGACACTTGTGAAGCTCCATAGCTTCTTGGATGTCACCAATTTCTACTATAGCTTCATTTTAGGGTTATGACACAACTCATGGCCCTTGAATTAGACAACAATATAGGGAGCCAAAGACAATTTTATTTGGACCAAAGAAAAACAATAAGCATTTGAAGAGCTCAAATGTTGACTCTACTAAGCACTAATGTTTAGTGTTTTTGATGTAATTGGTTTTTACATTCTATGACTTCTAATGCAAAACAATTTTTTTTTACCTCTTTCCTAGATCTTATCCCTGTGAATTTTCAACCTAAGGGCTACTATGAAATATAAACAAAAAAACAACAACAATGAGAAATATTTAAATTATGAACAACCCCAATCCACTAGGTAATTCAAAAGAAAATATATCAAATTGTGCCAATAGGTTTATCCATCCCTTTAGGAAAATATTATTATGCATATAACATATATAAAAATCATTTATGAAGTTGTAAAACTTTACAATTGTGACCTTAATTTATGTCAAATCAATAAGACATAAAAGTGTTAGAAATTACAAAACCATGAACAAATAGATGGATGAACATAAAATATTCAATTACACACGTATTGGATAGTTGTAAACTTCATTAATATGCATAAAGACAAAATTCATGTACATATCATTGCCTTATCCCAATTCTAGTACAATATTCTAACTCTCCAAAACTCTAGCTAGGAAAAACAATGAAAACCCTAGCTCACACCAAGGAGCTCTGACAAGATACCGTCACACAAGCATGTCCTCCATGACAAGATTCCTTCTCTTCTTCTTCACTTCAAAAAGTACAACTTAGTGTTTCATCTCAAAACCTTGATCTCCAGTATCTAAGGGATGAACCCCAACTTTAGTATTGAAGATGTTCCAAGAAACCTTAGTGATGTAATACCCCCAATTTGACCGCCAAGTTATGATTGTATATGTACACATTTTATATAGGTTAGTGAGTCGGATGGTATGGACGAGGACCGATCTATGTAAATTGTATATCAAAGTTATTAATAAAAACACATAAGTGGTTGTGATACGTGATGGACGATAAAATTGGGGGGCTATGGTTCCACAAGAGAGGATTGAGTTATTCCATTGTTCGACCCAACCTATCTAGTAGACTGGCTTAATTGTCTGCTCAACTAGATTAACTGTCTAGTCAACTGGATCGATTTTATGGTCGACTGGCTCGACTGGTCTTGCAACTTACTAAAATATTTCTTTGGTTTACCAAAGCTTAAAGGTATATTATTTTATTATAATTTAAATGTGAGAGGAGATAAAGGGGGCCCAAAGGGGCTATAGTTGTATATATATTATTGTATTGTAAACCAAAGTTTTCTTAACTTAAAGTATGTTAAAGGACAAATCTATATGGGAATGTGTGCTAAGGACTTAGGTGGAGTTCCTTGGGTGCCAAGTGGAAAGTTCAGTACATGCATACTAATTCTCTAGGTTTGGGGAATCTGACCATCATTCTTTTTATTCAATTTTTGACTCTATTCACTTGCTAGTATGCAAGGGAGTTCAACATTAACCAATACAGAACCAACACTAGTCAACCTGCAAATTGAAGGATTGAAGGGAAATCCTTGTTGGTAATTAGAATGTTATGTCTATGATATAAGGTTGGGATTCATGTTTTGTAAATATGATATGTAATTCATTATAAGCATGAGAATGGGATTTTTGTGATTATGACTCCACATACAATTGGATTTATTGGATCCCTTGACATTTATATTCTTGGACAGACTACATTGGGGCCCTGAGGAGGGTGAGGATTTCCTGAGGGACTATAGGGAAGAGAAGGGGATCCCATCCCTTAGGTTGTGCAGGTTGGGGAAGAGAGTTGGGTGGTTGGAAAATGATGTAGGAGTTTGTATGTTGTTAATTACTAGGTACCAAGTTTTGTGAGGGAGGTTAGCTAGCCATAGGAGTCATTGTTCCTTGTGGAATCATAGCCCCAACTCAAGGGTGGCCCATTGTTGAGAGAAATGGAATTAACATAGCCTATGGTTGGGAGGAACGTCCTTCATATCAACCAGTCGGTGCAATTATTTCTTAAAAGATAAGTGTTATGGTTTTTGTGTTCTTATGTATCTTATTTATGTATAATTTATTGTTAAAGATGCTATGAATGTAAATAATTACATGTTGTTATAATTTTGTATTATGTACTTGTGAATTGCATCATATTTATTTTCATTTAGGATGCATAGTTCATAAGATAACAACACAAGGGGTTAGTGGTAACAAAGTTGTGTGTATTTATGGGCAGTTATGTTGAATTGTGGGAAATTGAGGAGAAACTTCCCAGTGTCCCACCATATGATCCGATATTTTTTGTGAGAAATCTCTACAAAAATCTACGACGAGGATCTTTTACTGACGATTAATTGGGTGTGAACATGAGAAAATAATTTCTTAACAATGCATATGAATGTGAGAAAATTGTCATAATTATGTGCATATGTGTAATTAAATATATACTTAATCAAGTGAGAATGCAATAAAAAACTCACACATATAATTTGACACCCATGTGATAACGGAGTTCACCAGACATACCGGCTACGTCTCCAAATCCTCTTGGAATACAAATTGCTTTATTATCCTTCCTATAGTAAGGGGCTAAAACCTTCTCACAAAATGTGGGACATGCTCCATAAAGGGATGAAAACCCAGAGAAACCTTCTCTTACAAAAAGAGAAATTAAGGCTCGCACATATGTAACATTTATTCATCCACCAAAAGGATTAAATTCCTTTCTTCCAAGATCTCTTGATATCTCTCTCCAAGTTCCATAAAGGGGATCCATAAAGGGATCCCAACCCAGATCTTACATAAGGTGTTTATATAGTTTCCTTAACTCCATAATTCAAGGAGACAAAATCCACAAATTTAGGATCTAATAACAACTCAAGGACAAAATGAGAAAGAATCTCAAACTAACCTATGAGACTCTTAACCTCTCCTTAAAACTAGGAAACTGATCCAAAATGGATCTAGGAAGGCCTAAAAGTTAAATTTCTCAGAATCAGATGAAACCAACGCCATTGCATAGGGCTTGTTATCTCAATTATGGCCATATATTATTTTCTGAAAATGGACGCCGTATGTGAAAGTTATCGCGATATGAACCTTTTTTCCAAACAAACAAAAAGTCAAAGTCAAAGTCAACTAGTACAAGGCCATACTGCTGACGTCAGCGTTACTTTATGATAACGTTAGCAGGGTGATGTGGCACTACCATGAGCTGAAACATGTCAGTCAAATTTGGCATTTTTGGGTTGAGTTGGCCCTGTATGGAAGTGACACGTGGCATTGTATGGAAGTGACATGTGGCATTGTATGAAAGTGACACATGGCAGTACAGATGCTGATGTGGCAGGGTGACATGTGGAACTGTAAGGATATGACACATGGAAATACAAAAGGATGACGTGGCACTGTACATATGCAACATGTGGCAATACAGAAGGATGATGTGGAATTGTACAAACACGACATGTGGAAGGATGACATGGAATTGTACAAATACGACATGTGGCAGTATGGAAGGCTGACGTGGCACTTTACGGATGATGACTGGGAAATATGAAGTGGTAGCCTGATGTGGTTCGATCCAATGATGAGGTGACACGTGGCCCAATGAGGAGGTGGCACGTGGCACCTTCTGGAAGGTTAAAGAAATTTGGCGATTTCCACCAAATCTGGCGGGAATCCTCCAAATCTGGAGAAATATCGCTAAATCTGTGACAACCGTATATGTTCTGAATGGAGGTCCTCATCATATATCATATAACATGATTCCAGAAGAATATTTCTCTGGAAAGAAGCCAAGTGTTGAACACTTGAGGATCCTTGGTTACCAGTCAAGTAGAAAGAATGGAAGGAAGCTATGATGGAATAATATTGATCAATCATGATGTATGGGAAATTGTGCCTAGACCTGAAGGAAGTTTTTTAGTAACTTCAAAATGGGTTTACAAGATAAAGCATGCAATGGATGGAAGTATCGATAAATACAAGGCAAGATTCATGGCTAGAGGGTTCTCCCAGCAGGAGGGAGAAGACTATGATGAGACGTTTGCTCCAGTTGCCAGATATGCCTTGATCATATCTCTTATAGCATTCATAGGTTGGAGTTTACATCAGATGGATGTAAAGACCTCTTTTTCTCAATGGAGTAATTGAGGAAGAAGTATACATAGAGAAACCTCAAGGTTTTGAGGTACACCCGAGAGAAACCCATGTATGCAGATTAAAGAATTCCTTATATGGACTCAAGCAAGCTCCAAGAGCTTGGTGCACAACCTCTCATTATTTAGTGTAAGAGGGAGATAGCCTCTGAATTTGATATAAAGGATCTTGGTCCCATACATTATTATTTGGGACTAGAATTATAGAAGAAGCGTGGTGAAAT